>NQII01008079.1:17727-29277 GCA_002778355.1 Clitarchus hookeri | reverse complement strand
GGAAAGAGAAAAGAAGACCATAACCCAAGAATATTATGAACTAAAAATGACTGCGATATATTAATTCTCTTTCGATTTTCAATATAAAGTCTATAGGACTGAACTATAGCCAATAAGTACGACAACTTTAAAATGTAGGATAAATAATAACGATCATCAAGTAAACAAAGTTGTTTACTTGCATGCGTTTACGTTGATGGAAATTTGGACAGCGCGAGTATATGCCGAGATACGTAGCAGGCGAGGGAATGTCCAAGTCTGTGCACTTGACGGCTAATCTGGACGCAGCATTAGCCAAACCGCGGCCAAGTCCGCTCAGATGCCCTGTAATTAAACATATCGGAGGGATAATTACAGAGAAAATAAATTGCTACTCTTTCATGCCTCTGGCAAAAAAAAACTGTACGCTAGTTCAGTACCTCGAGGTGACTTGCGTTTGTTTCTATGCCCGTCAGTATCTAACCTACATCTCGCTTGACTCTATGGCTAGGAAACATAAAACAGCTCTAGAAAAGCTCTAAGGCTATAAATGCGGCCCTGCCTCATATATCAAGCGCCCAATCGTCGCTAAATGGGCAAAACATAATTGTACTTGACTGAACTACGGGACTGTGACGATCCTCTGGGAAATCTATGGCAAAATTCAGTCCTGTCCCTAACCATATTTAGGAGATGCTGCGTACATTTTAAAAATGTATCAGTCAGGGAATCCAATAATTGGCATTGCCGGGTAATGAATGGGTATTTTTGTGCTAGTCTGAAGTGTGAGTTTTCGTCGTAAGGAAAATGGGTAGAGAACGCATTCTGTAGTTTTCTTCTCAATGCGTATATTAAAAACAAGCTGCAGCACCACAAGATCACAGAGCAGCGCGCGGGAGACTCGAAAGTGCGTTTCCACCAACCCTTCCCGATAGTTCAAACACGCGTCTCTCTAACAGCTCGTACACACGTCGTTGTGAAATGGCTGCAGCATTAAACTTTTTTTTTTTTCAAATGCTAGAAGCGTGACAAAATCTCCTGCAGGACGCGAACGCGCGGGAGCTTTTCCGGAGTTGGTTCTCGGCCGCCACGTACTCGGCTTCGCCATTAACACCGTAAAAGAGGCGACACCCCCNCCCCCGGTCTTAAATCACGAGGAATTTGTGTGGCCGGTGATTTAGAGGCGCATTTTATCAGCGTTAAGGAAGTGGTCCGTGACGCGGGCGTGCGCAGTTTGCCGGCTCCGTGATCGGTAGCTATAAAGAACCGGAGGTGACATTACCACCGAGTCACGGCCGGAGAGAGAGAGAGAGAGAGAGAGAGAGAGAGCAACGGGCCGCCCGTCAACGGCGACTCGAGGCTAATGTCAACTTTCCCTTCCGCGATGGCCAATGTTAAGGTCAAACAAGAACGCCGACATTAAAAGAGAAAATAAAAAATAAATAAATAAACGAGTAAAGTTGGTTCTGGAGAAGAAGGAGGCTGGGCTGGTGGTCGGGGGAAAAGGAGGCATCGCTTTTAAAATTTCGTTCTCACGTGCGCTTTTTAACAGCGCCTCGGGCGATTCTTCTCGTTTTACGTCTCTATCGAGGTTTGTTTTCGTGTTCTGCCTCTTCCCCCTGTGCGTCACGACATCTCACCGTTCTGAGAATTCAGAGAGGGAGAGCGGTTAGCACGGGAATACACAGAGGAGGCAAACAGCTAACCCCCCCCATGCCTGTCCAACCCCCTTGGCCCGAGGCGATGGTTAACAGTACGAGGCCAGTGTTGCCAGACGTACCAGAATTCTGGTATTTGTACCAGATTTTCTGTCTTGGTACAACGTACCAGACTTTTCTCACTCTGGTACGCATATATACCAAATTTTTGTTGGTTACGAAAATGTGCTAAAATTTACTGATGTAGCGAAAGTATCTGTTAATTTTAATTATTTTGTAAACTAAAATAAAATAATTGTGTATCACAACTGCTTAAGAGTATTTTATGTTATATTGCACTTGTAGTTAGTAGCCATACATAGTGGTATATCAAATTATATTTTCAAACTATTATTTTTTTTAGTTATGTATTTTTTAGTCTCTGACTAAATGTATTTAACGTAAATTATAATTTTCATATTGTTAAAATGAGTACCGGCAAGTAATCTCCGAGCACCCTGAGAAAATACATATATTATAAAATCTAACCAATAGCAATCCAAAATCATACAATAAAAATTTTAACTGTTGTTTTAAAATTACGCAAAATTTTATCTGGGACTTAAAATTACTGTATTGTAATTGCAATTACTATTTTTATAGGTGTATGGTGAGGGGAGGGGAGAGTATTCCTTTTTATTAGATTAGCAGAATTTTATGGAGAATAACAGAATTTTACGGCGCATGATACCATAATTTAATTTTCCCTATCTGGAAACACTGTACGAGGTTGCAGAGATGGGACGGATCGTAGACAAAGCCAAGGGTGGCGTCTCTGAGATGTTAAAAGACCCGGATCGGTAGGCGTGGGAATCTATGTCATCCGATCTTTCAGAGCAGGCTCCCGCAGCGATAAGGTCGACGTTCGCACGAGGATCAAATGCACAATCGCCTCTGCGGCCCCACGCTCGGGATTGTCTTTCTCTCGTTTTTGCCTGGTTGGCTGTAACAGTGGGAGTAATAAGGGTCACGTCTTCGTTCGGATTATGAGATAGAGACAGGCCCATCTTCATGTGTGTTTCTCACGCACCTAAGCCGTTATAACGTGAATACGCAGTTCACTGGCCATAGGTTTTAATGTGACGACCTTTACCTTTTTATGGTTAATTTATAAAGATGTAACTCTTAAGAGTTAAAAATGTCTTGCAAGATGTTTCCACACGACAAAACTTCATGCAATTCGCAGCCATCATACAAGCATGCCACAAGACTCTTGGTCATACGAATAAAGTTGGGCCGGTGCTCAAATGTTGAATAACGTAAGCAGGTACTCGCGAGTCGTATGGATAAAACAGGGCAAGCTCACTGACTTAACTGAGCACCTGATCACAGACAATCATCTATTTCTATTCATACCAAATTGAGGATGTGCTCAGCATGCTCGAACAGCACCTCCTCAAGCGAACCATCTCACATTCATTCACACGACCCTCTGTCTTCATCAGTGTACTAGACAAGTAGAGAAGTGTGTTCATGGCATGTAATATTTCTTCCCACAGCTGCAAGCGGATTTCAAGAGGGGCTATAACAGAAGAAGCACACTTACAAAACTTACGAACGCGGACCTTACTGCCAACATTCACGCACAAAGTGACCCACTAGTGTGCCCATTGCAATTTGATTGCGGTGCAACACAGATAAAATGCAGGCCTACAGCTACATTTCCGTTGTCGGTTATTTTTATACACCGTAATATTTTCTGTACGTCTAAATTTTAGGAACTAGATGCCAAAAAAACATCAGTAACACCACACGAAATATTTTATTAATTTAGCAACAAATAATTACACGTGTGTGATGTCTTACATAATTGCATATTTGTATTGCGAAAATGCTTGTTAATCGATAAAATGCCCACAAATTAGACCTTGTCCTTTAGTCGCAGGGCAAAAGAGACTCTCAAACATGTAGTAATGCCGATGCACTGAAAAAATCTGCTGACATAATGTATTAAAATATTCCAATGGCCATGATAATGAATGAAAAAAGACAAACAGATGCAATTGGTATTCTTTGAAATGGGATTCAAGAGCTGGATTTACTTCGTGAACATAGAAGCACACTCAGTGCATGATATATATTTGAATATATTTTTTTTTTAATAATGGACAGAAAAAAAAGTAGATCCAGCGAACGAAAAGACTTAATGAAATTTCCAGTAAATTCGTATATGTAATTACGATACAATATTGATACGCACAAAATATTAACACGAACACAAGAATATAGAGAAGAAAGTTGTCTGTGTTGAACCAGCTCCTAAATAGCACACCAAATCTGTATTTGGTACATGTTTTTTTTCAACCGCAATAAATCCCAATGTTCTTTTGTGGAAGCTGATTTAAGTGCAAGAAGATGAATGTTTTTCTGCCCACCTAATGCTACATTTCATCAGTGTTTGCTAAACAAAATTATTTCTTACGAGAAGAATATCTCTTTGATGCACGCACGTTTCCGTAGAGAACATACATTAAACTTTAATTTCTTCTTAATTCGTGACACGCAATAAAACAATTACGTACCTGGAAGTGACGTATTCTGGTAGAATTACAAAATACTGCAGATTCCCACGATCAAATCTCGTACAACTATAGTATTTGTTCACTTTCAAAATAAGCAATTGTGTGAACAATAGAACATTTCGTTGCTATGAGGAGCAACTAAACAGCTGGAAACTTTACGTCAAACCAAATTTCTGAGAATTTCGCCCACCTAAAAGGATCACTAAAGGGTCGCTGGCTATACATAAAGTGAAAAGATTAGAACATTTTTCAATTTTTTTCTTTTTTGAGTTATTGAAGAAATTAGCAGTAGTTGGTGGCATAAAATAATTGTATCGGGGTAGGATGCCGTGGATGGTTATATTGCATATATAAGTCAGATAATACTTTTTAAATTCACAGGTTCTTCAACAACATTTTCACAAAAATTTGACCGCATCGAAAATGTGTAATATTTGTTTTATAGTACCGCATGGTTGCCAAATATTTTTAACGATTTTGTTTATATACATACAATACAGTTTTACTGTGTATGCGCAAGCAGTGCTATTCGCCAAACGAGCTTGTAAATATGGCGAAGTTTCCTAATTTGTCCTGCTTCTAGTGACGTAAGTTGGACTGGTCCAATTACGGGGTCTCGTTATTGAAATACAAAATTTTTATTTAGAAAAAAAAACACGAATAAGTGGATACTCAACAATCATTACAGTAATATTTGTAGAAAATATTATGCTATAAAGCAATAAAGTGCGGGAACAGCGACTGAATAACAGCAAGTCCAGAAAACCTTTCATCGGCGCAAAGAAGAAACGAAAATAAGATCTCATTAGGACCGTGCTTTTCAACATGTATAAAATGGGCACTTTCAAAATGAGATGTCGAATAAAAAAGTACTTATGTGAACAATGTTATAATAAAATACATTTCAGGACATTATAACAGGCTTGTAAGACATTAAAGTAGATAATAATTTGACTGTCCAATTACAGTAACCTGCAGTCTAATTTAAAGAACAAGTTTCTCAAGGCTGAAAAAGAGCAGGTAATTAAATTTACCCAAAATTAAATTTTGGAAAGTAGTCGAGTATAGGCGAACTTTTCAATACCTTTCAATAGCATAAAGCTAACATGAGTATGAAATTACTCATTCAAAATTATGTATAAGTACCAAATTTTACCTTCAACTAGAGACACTCTAAGCGATGTATGAACAGAAAGACGTACATGCACGTTATATTCGCATCAGGTATTGAAGGACATAGTCTTCGGATGTTCTATAAACTTGTTGTGTTCGAACGGCCCGACTCAGTTAAATTATGAGGCCCACATACCATATGGCAGAGTTTTCACGGATGACACCATATCCAAAAGATTAACAATTTAACTAAACCGGTGTCTGGGACACCTTTTTATCAGCCGGGACAATTCTGTACAACTTTTTATAATTAAATGTCAAATGAAGACCCGAAGAATTACTACACGTAGGTCTACCACATTCTTGGGGCTGCGATGGTGTCGTGCTCAGACTACTTGCTTCTTATCTAAGCGAACCGGGTTTGATTCTCCGACGGGGATTTTCACACGTGGGAACCGTGCTGGACGATGACGCTGGTCGGCGGGTTTTCTAGGGGATCTCCCGTTTTCCCAGCCTTTGCATTCCGGCGCTGCTCCACTCTCACCTCAATTTACCCTCATCGGCTCTCAAGACGTCGATGTTAAGAGCCGCCCAAATATCTCCTTTCCACCATATTGTTTATGAATAAAATTTTAACCATTACGTACACGTTGAAGTGGGTATTTGAAGCCTCGGTTTTAGACAAAAAAAAATGTGTGGCACAATGCTAGTCTTAACTGATACAAAGCACGAAGTTACCCTAAATAACTGAACTGCTAAAAAAACAGTGTGAAGTTACCCGTCTCCGAATTAGTACGAGCGCGGGTTAGTTAAGACTAGAAAGGCACTTATTCTCCAACTATCCTAGGCTAGTTTAGGAGATTCTTTGAGGTTGGGATGCTGTCACGGCGGAACTTGCCACGAACATACGAAATTGTGGCGCGATCCCCTCGAAATCAAGAAACTCAACAATGGACAGTCGCCAAATTCTTGGCGCGTGCGCCAAATACAAACAGTTTCGGTGGCGTGCTGTGATTCCGTGAAAACGGTATTCTGAATTAAGCATAGTTTTGTCTGCAAGCAACTGTACTCAAGTTCGCATTTCGGTACACTAATTGCGAGATTCGCTTTCACTGCAAGTATACGGAATGATACTTGCCAGCAAGATGACAAGAGTTCGCGCACGATCGGCTCGTTTCGCCTCTGGAGATGCCTCCGATTCTTTTATGTAAAATTAAGGAGGAAAAACGGAAATTTGTCTAACACTCGTCAGACAAACGGTTCGAAACAACAAAGTTAAGGCGCCTGTCTACCTGATGATATTCCCCGCATCTGAGGCGAACAGCAAGGAAGCTAAGGGCGGTACTGGCTAGCGTGTCAAGTGCTCCTTCGCCGCTACCCGCAATGTTCCATGCTGGAGTGCAGGCTATCCGTCTTTCAAAATTCTCTACGGCATTTTAAGCGTTGAACCTATAATTTCACAGGTGGAAAGTTAACGGGAAAGTGTGGTGCATGGTCTATACTATTTTCGCAGGTATTTGCCGACAATATTAGCATCTATAACAGCTTGAAAATGTCGTTTTTGGCGATGTTGTAACAGGTTGGAAATAGTGTTCGAAATAGGCGCGAAATGTCGAAAATTTTATTCCGTCCTAGTCTGAGGCGTTTTTTTTTCTTTTCGTGTGAAAACAGACTGTACGCCTTAAATATTTTGTTCTAAAAACCGTATATTACAAACACACTTCAAACCAGTTCGAGGACCAGGTAATAGGCGCCTTTACATTAGACATACTGTATTTATTTTATTTGTGCATGGCATTTTTTGGAAACTTGTTGTCAAATATATTTTTGTAACATTACAAATAATGTTGGATAAACTTCACAAAAGGGCTTATAACTAATGTTTAATTTTAACAAATAAGTGTTGTAGACTCTCAAGTTTATTAGAAATATTGCGATACATAAACGATTTGGTATTTTTTTGTAAAATACGTGTTGTAAATATCTAATTTTTCAGCTGTAGAGCTACAAGAAAACGTTTGGCCACTAGTTTACAAAAATTTACTTGTAACAAGTACAGGCATTTTTCTGCTGTGTGTGGTTGGTAAGAGCTATTACCCGGTAATATATGCTTCTCAAGATTATGCAATTATTAGTCGCAACTTTCAGTACACGTGGATTATACTCATTTAATTTACGGAAGAATAGTTTTGCGGCCATCACGTTGTGATATGATAGTGCACCTAAGTATTCAACGCACATTCCACTCGACGTGGAGCAACGACCCTTCCTGTCTGCTTGTATTCCTGCGACAATTGTCCATTGAACAATATGAGTTCGATTTTGATCACGTCCCCCATGGTAAGCAATTTCAGAATTAGTTATTCTGTCGACTGAAATCCGGTCGACATGGAAATTCATAAACTTATAAAATAAACGCACTTCACTCTTTCGTAGTGAACTGAGGTGTCCTTCATAGTCAAGCGTGCCTTATAAGACTGCAATCCCATTTTATACAGCAAGTCAATCGAAATTTTCACACCAGTAAATTACAAAACTTCCGGCAGGCGGTTATAAAGGCTAACTAAAATCAGCATGACAAAAGAGCAACTCTGCTTGGACGACAAAACATTATTTTGGTTAGTCTCTTAAATTGTGTCATAATGGATGGGAAACGGATAGGGTAAGAGGACGAGACCCCCCCCCCACTCTCCTTAAACAAATCAGATATCAAATATGGACTGGGAAAAAAACCCATAATCCGCATTAACAATCATAACTAAGATCTCGTTCTTAGATCGTATCAGGCGGTACGCGTGAATTTATAGCCAGTTCTCGAAATACAGAGTGATTCTAAAATCATGGGACAAACATTGAGGGGTGGTAGAGCTCACTAAAACAAACAATTATTGTATAGGAATATATGGGCGGAAGTGACGCTTTGAGGCACAAATAGTCCGATAGCCACCACGATCACCAGATTTATCGAGTCTCGATTTTTTCCTATGGGGGAATTTGAAAGCCCTCATTTACGAGACTCCAGTTGATTCCATTGAAGACCTCGTCGCTCGACCATCCTGTGAGGCTGCACGCGTGCGTGAAATACCCGGCGTATTTGAATCTGTTCGCCAATCACTCCACCGAAGCTACCAAGCTTGAATTACTGTCGGTGGTAGCAATTTTCCGCAATTATTATAAACATTGCTGTAAAAAGGCATTTAGCGGTGACGTTGTAAATAAGCAATGTGTTGCATTACATGTGTTATTTTTGTGTTTGTGCCTCAACGCGTCACTCCCGCCCATATATATCTATACAATAATTCTTTGTTTTAGTGAGCTCAACCACCTCTCAATGTTTGTCCCATGATTTTAGAATCATCCTCTATACATAGTTGAGCCAATAGCATCGCATAGCGTTCTACTAAGCACAAATTAAGAAAAAATTAGGGTATTTTTTTCTGTCGATGCTCCTTTTTTCTGGCACTACACGCGACTGTTTCTTGTGTTCAGTTACAAAAGTCTCGTTTCTTGTGTTTAGTTAAAATAGTCTCCTTTCTTGTGGTAAACAACTGTATTTAAAAAAAGTCACTGCATTGGAGAAACACACATTAACCACTGTCCCTGTAAAATACGCCATTTGAGACTAGTTACTACACATAACATAAAAAAATACACAAATTCGTTTCTCAAGTCACTTGCACATCAACTACGCTACGTGAAACAAGAGTTTTTTTTTTCAAGTTTTTGTCGCTCTTGACGCTAGTTTCGTTACTAATTAATAAGCGGTAGTCTCAATAGTCGACTACTGAATTGTAAAAACTAGTTTCAAGTAAAGAAATTGTGTACACATACTCAGCTGAAAGCTGCTTCTGCACGAGACGAAAACTAATCTGAAGATGTGCTTATTTAAGACCGTTTGTTCTCAGGACCGTTCTCAAATGATGATCTCTCAGATCTATACACTATCTGCACGCAGTACCATCAGATCACCTGCACTCACCAAGTGTTCAGGTAGATAACATCCATATTCACCACCACTCCAGCTGTCTTTGTTTCAAACGCCGAACTGCTCCGGTGAGGCGATCATTAACGGGACCCTACACGTACGAAATATTTCTAACATTTTCGCTGGAATCTCATGAATCCTGGCGATAATGCCTCGGAGCAAGTTTGCAGAATGAATGGCGAAAATCAAGAAAGAGCGGATGGGTGGAGAGATTTGGGCGGCTCCCAACATCGCGATCTTGACAGCTGATGAGGGCCAAACGAGATGAGTATGGAGCAGCGCAGGAATGTAAGGGCGGGGGAAACGGGAGATCCCCAGAGGAAACCCGCCAACTAGCGGCATCGTCCACCACGATTCCCAAGAGCGAAGATCCAGGAACGACCCTGTCGGGAATCGAACTCGGTTCACCTAGGTGGGGTGCGAGTGGTCTGACGACTACACCACCGCGGTCCGAGGAGGGGTGGGAATTTGAGAATTTGCTTACAGGTGTGGATGGGGGAGGGAAAGAGAATATAAATATTTGACAAACACATAAAAGTCGAGGGGAGATCAGTATGCTGGTGGTTGCCGGAAAGTGACCATGTATAAGAGGAGAGAATGGTAAGTGTGTTTATAGAATGTTTGTGGAAAATCAGGCAGGTAGGTAGGCAGGTAGGTAGGTAGATAGTACGCAGGTAGATATGCAGGTAAGTAGGCAGGTAGGTAGGCAGGTAGGTAAGTAGGCAGGTAGGTAGGTAGGCAGGTAGGTAAGTAGGCAGGTAGGTAGGTAGGCAGGTAGGTAGGTAGGCAGGTAGTTAAGTAGGCAGGTAGGTAGGTAGGCAGGTAGGTAGGCAGATAGTACGCAGGTAGATAGGCAGGTAAGTAGGCTGGTAGGTAGGCAGGTAGGTAAGTAGGCAGGTAGGTAGGTAGGCAGGTAGGTAAGTAGGCAGGTAGGTAGGTAGGCAGGTAGTTAAGTAGGCAGGTAGGCAGGTAGTTAAGTAGGCAGGTAGGTAGGTAGGCAGGTAGTTAAGTAGGCAGGTAGGTAGGGCTTAAAGACTCGTCAACAGCGAAGTAAATAGAGAAGGAGCGTGGAAAAGAATGTCGATGGAGAAAATTAGTTGCAATTAGCCTTTTATTGTCACGCGTTGTCCATTTGTTCACTTCCTACACCTAAAAAAAAAAAAAAAAAAAAAACGCACACAGTTTAACAGGTGACCACAAAAAAAAATGTAATTTCAGTATTTAGCGACAAATACAAAAGACGTTTATGGATAGTAATAAATTCAGTGTGTTGGTAAGCAATAATGTGTTCGTTCTAGTAGCAGCAAAAACTCTACAATGCTAGTAGCAATACTGGTTAGCCGGGCCTTTATTAAGAAACCAGCTACGCCTGACGTTTCGCACAAACATAAAACCGAAATGAGGATGGCCGCACCACCAGGAACCGAACGCGTTTCTTCTGAACTACGACCTCGGCGTTCTGCCGCCGCTGTGCCGTCTCGCTTGGTGTTCCCACGCTTTGACTGAGCGTGTGCATGGCGCAGATCTAACGAGAGGCACGCAAGTCCCACACCTCAACACTTCCCCTCACGGAAAGTTAATTTTCTGGAATTATTGTAAAGGTTTTTTTTAATACAGGGCCCCCCTCCCAAAAAAAACCCCCGCCGCCATGGCACTCCACGTCGGCGTAGGGTCAACAGGCTCACGAAAAATTACTTTTTCACAAAACTTTTGATATCTCTGAAAGTATAGACGGGAATTGTATGCTGTATATAGCATTTATTATCTTCGTAAAAAATTCTAATGACGTTTTTTTCTTTATAAATGTTAAGTTTTTAATAGGGAAACAACAGCTTGAATTTTACGTATTTATTTATTGAGAGATGAAATAGTAAAAAGGCTTATTAGTATCTCTCTGTTATATATAAATATATGCTACCGCGGATTTTTTTTTTTAGGTCTCTTTATTGTACACAATTCTTTACTACATGATATTGTTCCATCTTTAACGGTTTAGACAGCGTATTGCAAGAGAGTGCGCTGGCGGCAAACTTGTTTCCGACTTGATTCACTATTATCGTCACTGCTTATTCCTTATGTTACTTTACGTAACACAATATATACTAAAACCTGGTCAGAGATCATAGCTATGAATAAAAAAAAAAACACGTACATCGGATACGTGGTTCTCGAGTGATAAGCGCACTAACAGACAGACAGACAGAGAGACGTTGAGTTTTATAATATGTATAGATAAGAGATCATGTGACCAAAC
>NQII01008079.1:0-17702 GCA_002778355.1 Clitarchus hookeri | reverse complement strand
ACCAATTTCTTGAGAGTATCCTTCAACTCTCGCGAGTAAGATCGTTACCCCGTCCCCTCTCTGCTAGCACTTTTCCTATCATAATAAAGAGCATGATTCCTATCCATCTGTCTCCTGTTGCATTTTCTATTAAATATGATAATGCACGAAACAATTTTTATTTATTTCCTGTCAAAAGGGTTTTTACGGTGACTATGCCGGTTTTTCCCTTTTTCTTCTAATTATAGTTTAGCTATATGAACACTTAGGGAGGTTCTCATAGCCAAAAGCACGCCATGGCAGCCCAATCCCTCTTTGCCGTGATGCATGTCTCCTTGCATGATACTCCCTTCTTTGTAGGCGTATGGGGCTTAGCCCTAAGACGCACTTAACTCCCGTCCCTACCGCGGGCTCACGTAACACTTAGTTTTAAAAAAAGATCGTTACCTGATGCAAGAAGACGAACACGGACAAATATGGCGTCANCGTTACCTGATGCAAGAAGACGAATACGGACAAATATGGCGTCGTGGCCAGACAGAAGGCGGCCACTTACAATACGGAAGCGCGGACGCGCAGAGTTTAGGGCCGTTGGATAAAAAAAAACATTAATTATTTTATTATTGTACCAATCATTGTTCAGCGTATACGCATTGTACGCGATGGCATTTTCCTGGAAATAAAAATTTTACACTTTTTATTTTTTAAATAATGTAATTTCAAATACAATTTTTTTAAAAGGTTTTTCTGCAGACATAATAACAAATACTAACAAAGTTGTACAAATTAAAAAAAAAATTACAAAGTTAACTATCGCCGTGGGCTACCGCGTGACATATATGTAATCACCAAATAACATTTCATGAATTAAAATGTTTTGAAAAAAATACGCAAAAATTTATTTATATATAANCTACCGCGTGACATATATGTAATCACCAAATAACATTTCATGAATTAAAATGTTTTGAAAAAAATACGCAAAAATTTCTTTATATATAATTTTTTTTTTTCATATATAATATGGTATGTTATTTGGTGATTACATATATTGCAGCGGTAGACCAAAACATTGGTTTNATTTTTTTTTCATATATAATATGGTATGTTATTTGGTGATTACATATATTGCAGCGGTAGACCAAAACATTGGTTTACTTGGTAAACGGATGTAGTTCTGCAGTCGCAGCAACATGTTTTACTCTGGACGACATGAATGCTATTACTAACAACTTAATATTTGGTGGCAGCCAGTAAACACTTTCTTCGATAATCAAATGTCAGTGAGCACTAAATGGCCATCGCAGATGCTTGTTAATTTACGTGTTGTTGTGTACCAAAATCACGTTTTTTTTACCAGCAACAATCGCCCTAGACAGCATCAGCCAATCAGTTTTAGTAACCACTCACGAATGTTCTGGTTGAGTGTGACGAATCCAATGTGATGATGTAATTGTCGCACGCGCCGGATTTTCAAGTCGGAATGGATACCGCGTTCAAGATGTCGCAGCCTGTCGCGAGGCTTCCCGAGCCTCGCACGGCGGCCGTGGGCGACGTGAGTAGGTGCTTACCTGCGTGTCAACACTCTCACGTCTGGCGGTGATCACACTGGCTTCCCTGGCGATCGACTTGATTGACAATGAGACTGAAGGAAATGTACAAAGCGTGTCCATGCCATGTTTGCCTTGCCATCCTGACTCGTCTGTTAACTGAAGCCGGCACGCAATATTAGGTAAGCTTGTNTATTGGAATTTACATATAAAAAAATAAATAATAAATATATATTTTTTAAAATAATTATATAAAGAGATTTTTTTTTGAGAAAGTCGCGTCAAAATGTTTTTTGTTTGAAATAGCTATCTTTAAAATGGACGCAGTGAGAAGGAATTTCGTTTAACGTTGATTCGTCATTTGAAGTTGGCGGCTGCCGGCTTGGTAGGCAAGGCCGTTAACCCAACATCCGATCCTTGAGGTTTTCCCGAGATCCGCCTCGCCTGTCAGTTAACCAGTGCCAGGAACCGAGAGGGCCACATCGTGCAAACCAGCCGAGTGCAAGGAAAGCGGATTTCGATCCGATCACGAGCCTCGTTTTGGTTCGGTGCGGAGAGTTGCGTGGCCCAGTTGCTTGGAAGCAGAGAGGCGAGAGAGAAGGGAAGGAGGGAAGGAGTATTTAGGAAATGCGAGAACAAGGTGTATGAGTGGAGGATGGAGTTGTGAAGGAGCGGGAGAAGGGAAGACATCAGCATTAGAAACACGGATGATTATGATGTGTTTATTGCATCGACGTAGCCTTATGCCTTCATAACTTGGCTGCCAATTTAAAGTTTCCCTAGCTACCCATTAATTCCTTAAATTAAAGACTAGTAAAGATTATACAAAATGCGAAAGTTAATTATTTAGTTTTTTATATTTTTCTTTTGGGATTCATATGTAGAATAGAGAACTTAAAGTACATTTCCGAGATAATGTTCGCGCAAGCGAAGAAATTGAAATTATATGTTAGTATGAATATATGTTCGAAACGCAAAGAAATGCACATGAGTAACCAAAGACATACGAAATACAGAGTTTCTAGTCTTAATCCCAAGTTATCTAGATGAGTTTTCGTATTAAAGGGAGAGGTGGATGCTGGGTATCGCCGGGGATAATCGGTGTACGCAGAAACATAGTCAAGTTCGTTTATCTGAAGGAGACATAAAATAAAAAATACGAGATGGTGACCTGTCGGCAGAAATGCAATACTCAGTGCTACGGGTGGCCTCCTACTTGTCAGTACGTTTGAGACAGTTTAGGGAACAGGGTAAAATATAATGCANTGGCGCACAACTGTGGGGCCTAGACAAGCCCACGTCAAGTTAATTTGTCTTCAACAGTGGGGCTTGCATACCTCAATATGTAGAATAGAGAACTTAAAGTACATTCCCGAGATAATGTTCGCGCAAGCGAAGAAATTGCAATTATATGCTAGTATGAATATATGTTCGAAACGCAAAGAAATGCACATGAGTAACCAAAGACATACGAAATACAGAGTTTCTAGTCTTAATCCCAAGTTATCTAGATGAGTTTTCGTATTAAAGGGAGAGGTGGATGCTGGGTATCACCGGGGATAATCGGTGTACGCAGAAACATAGTCAAGTTCGTTTATCTGAAGGAGACATAAAATAAAAAATACGAGATGGTGAACTGTCGGCAGAAATGCAATACACTCAGTGCTACGGGTGGCCTCCTACTTGTCAGTACGTTTGAGACAGTTTAGGGAACAGGGTAAAATATAATGCAATACGTTAGTTTGATCTTCCGTTGTTAAAACGAATGAAGGAACAAGAAAGAGTAGAACCGAAGAAGTTCGGCTGGAATTATTTTCGGGGCAGATGTGCATGCGTAGTGTTGATGTGTGAGAAACATACTTCTGATGCGGTAACGTTAAGTTCAGGAAAATAAAAACCAGATACATAAAGTTGTTTCGTATGTACCTGCAGGGATGTGATGGGTAAAGGAGTAAATCAGATCTAAGGGGAGGAAGGAAGCGGGTGCAAGTAGGATGAAGTGGACGAAAAATTCCTGCGTCAGACAAGTCAGGCTAGATAANATGAGTAAATCAGATCTAAGTTGCTATTTTAGAGGGGAGGAAGGAAGCGGGTGCAAGTAGGATGAAGTGGACGAAAAATTCCTGCGTCAGACAAGTCAGGCTAGATAAACTCAATAAAAATCATGCGCATTTAAGAAGACAATTCCTACATGTGGGCAGGCAGAGATGCAAGGGAGCATGAACTGGTTAGGAGCGATGGCCAGTCGTCGAGGAGTTAACTGAGGAACTGCAGAGGTTCCGCATCATTCCTGCGTGAACTAACGCAAACCCAGCACTTCTGTCTCATATTTTATAACGGAGAAATAATAAATATTTTAGCTGGTCTAAGATGGGCATTTTTAAAAGTGGAATGATACAACCAGAGTTCGACTGTGCCAGAAGCAGAGATATTACACTACTTACATTACTTTTTATTAAACTACTGGTACAATTCAAGTTTGGGAGCAATTTATTGAAAAACTAACAATTATATTTATTTTAAATTTTTAGAGACTGTAAAATGTTTTAAAGAATCCGGAACGTTATATTCGACCACCAGTTGACCACGGCTGGAAAAATCCTCTTACCATGAATAAATTCGCGTTCCGAAGGTTACTGAAATTTTTTTTTGTTTTAAATTAGTGTTTTCTCTGTCACCAACTGTTAAAATAAAAATTAACATTCCTCCTTGCTTGCATGTGATGGAAATTGAGAGAAAGCTTGCGAACTAATCTGACAGCTAAAAATGACGGCCTCACCCGAGGTTCTAAATCACGACCTGGTGATCAGAAGGAGCCTAAGGGATCTCTGGCACGCGTTCGGCTTTATCAAATAAGTCACGACCGCCGATGCTGCGTTTAAAACAGGCGAATTTCATATTTTGAGTGCAGAGTCAAAGACTGTACCAACAGTCAAATAACGAGTACTCAGCACAACTACGTATAATATTTTGTAATTTTTAAGAAGCAGAGTACAGCTTAGTTAGTTTCAAACTCATATTTACGTCCCAAATCCATCAACAGACTACATTAAAACTGCTTTGAGCTTGCAGTTTTATATCACATCTGGTGCTCGAATGTCCTGATGGCTATTTTCTTCTTGACGAATCTGTAGAAATGGCTTTAACAAAGCATTACCACAGGCAAAGCAGATTGGCTTTGATATGTCGCTTAGCTAGCCCGTGTTGTCTCCCAGGCGATTGCAGAGTGTGACAAGTTAGAGCAAGGGTGCTCAACCTTTTTAACAGTCGGGCCAAACGAACGATTCAGACATTTTTGGCGGGCCACTGACNTCTGATATGTCGCTTAGCTAGCCCGTGTTGTCTCCCAGGCGATTGCAGAGTGTGACAAGTTAGAGTGTAGTTGAGAAGGCAGGCAGGCAGACAGACAACACTGGGATAACAAATAAAAGTGTTCCATATCTCTGAGAGATACACACCAGGTGCAATATTATGCTCACTTTACCAACTTCATATTTCCCGTTCTTTCAACGCATTAGCGATTAACGCATGTTATCTACATTAACATCTCAACGGCAAGTAATTACACCAAACAGAAGTGTTGTAGTGATTTTTTAACTACGCGGGTAAAACGGAAATCATAAACAAGGTTTATGGTCGTGGCTTGACGTCTTTTCTGCAGCGGGGACATTAGACGCGGAATCGTAGGCTTGGAGAGTGAGGAGCGGGGAAAGAAATGGCCACAGCGTTAAAAGTGCTGTCCGCCAAACAATTCATTATTTTATATTTTAACGAAATAACGTTCTACTTGTAGACATTATCTGTAAGTACTCTTTCCTCGCATAAAAAAAATTCATATTGCAAATTTTTATCGTGGCATGTCAAAATAAAAATTTCTGTATTTTTTAGATGTACAACTAAAATAAAAGAAAACAAATACAGGTAATTTAGCAAGGGTGGCTGAAAAAGTTAAAAAAGAAAATAACTAATTAATTTATAATGCCACAAAAATACACACAGCTATTATTTACACCATTAAACTATGTATCTATACTATTAACTCATATTATTCTGAGTGTGCGCAATATTTAATGCCCATCTCAATTCTAGTCTCGCCTCCCACCAAGGCGAACCGGGTTCAATACCCGGCCGGATCACTCCCGGATCTTCGCATGTGGGAATCGTACCTGGACGATGTCGCTGGTCGGCGGGTTTCCTCGGGGATCTCCCGTTTCCCTCGGCCCTTCATTCCGGCGCTGCTCCATACTCACCTAAATCACCATAAGACCTCGCTGTTAAGAGCCGCCCAAATCTCTTCACTTACTCAGTTACCTAATTCACACTCATTATATGCACATAATCAATCCAACCGTCTACTGTCGTCATTCCAGACGTCCGTCACTCACTCAGTAGTCCCGCCCACCAGTCTCTCTCTCTTCACTGTACCGATGCTCGCAGTCCGCAGACTTCACTCCCGCTCCACCACTCATCGCTTCGCTGTCTTCGAACACCTGGCGCTCAAGGCCGTACAATGCTCCAAAGTCCTAGACTGTCGACCCGGGGGGCCCGTCGCGGCTTAAATAGAACAGCCGACCCGAACCAGAATGTACTCAACACCCCTAGTTTCACTAAAAGAGGCTAGGCAGATGACCAGAACGTTCTTGCAACGACAGCCACAGACATACAGCCCCATTAAGGACAGAAGGCGGCACGAGTCCAGACAGGCTTGTCGCGGCAGCGGCATGTGCGGCGGCACGCGTTTGTAAATCTCCGCGCACTCCTCGGGTTAACAATAATACCCGAGAAACACTGCTTCACACACCCGTGCGGGGCGGGCAACGGAAGCGACGCAGAGCGGCAAGATGTAACAGAATGTTTAGCAAAGTTTATTTTTAAAAAAATTACCATAAGTAAAAACTATGCAACATTTTTTCTATTTTTAGTAATCAAAATTGCGACATTATTTCATAGGGTGATTTTAAAAATTGATTGAAGTAACTCATGGTGTATGTATTACATATTTAAATGTAAATCATCTAATTTTGGCAAATTATTTAGTTATTATTATTTTTACGTTCCAAAAACACTTAAATTGTAATTTTGACATCCCATTAAAAAAAATTATTTCTAATAATGCATATTTCGGTGACCTGCGCCATTAAGTAAGGAACCACCCCAGCATTCACTTGGAGCAGTTTCAGGAAACCTTGGGACAGGCCGGACAGGGAGTCTAACTTGGGACCCTCCGAATGCAAGTCCAGTTGGTACTACTGCGCCGCCTCGCTACGTGAAATCACAGAGTAGATAAGAACACAGATGCAAAATGGGGTTGCGGTTCCTTTGACGTGAGAGTGCCCGTTCTCTGATTGGTTGCGCGAGGCTTTGAGAACGGGCCTTGTGTCTGATTGGCTGTTGTGTGCTGCAAAAGATTGCCTATCGACTCGGCTACTGGTTGGCAAGGAAGTTACCAGGCGTTCATTGGCGAACGGTGTTCTGACACGTCGTTGGCTAGTAACGTGTGCGGCTAAAATTTAGGGAAAATGTGGCTGTTTCGCACCTGTATTATCTAAGTACTCTTTGGTGAAATCATAAACAANGCGGCTAAAATTTAGGGAAAATGTGGCTGTTTCGCACCTGTATTATCTAAGTACTCTTTGGTGAAATCATAAACAAACCCCAATGAACCAGTCATCTCTGCACTAAGCAATGCGAGGGTTTAACAAATAGTCCCAGCTTTATCGAAAATTATTGTTCCGAAAAATCACCAAGAGCCTCCTAACTCTGGTATATAATAAAGACGTGAACACAGTATTTTTGAATGAAAATGTCCATAAATACGTAATTACTTTTAGCTAAAAAGTGTTTTATTTGTTCACAACTAAAGAAAAGAATACAAAAACTGGTATAAACGTATTGTTACGATTANTGTTCACAACTAAAGAAAAGAATACAAAAACTGGTATAAACGTATTGTTACGATTACAATACAAGAAGCGAGGCCGGGTAGGGCAGGAATGTGGCCAAAGACTATTTTTAAAACAATGTTCACAAACAACGGGTGCTTTAATGCAGCGATTGAAAATGCAGGAATCTGCAGAAGTACGTGGAATATCTGGGTCTGGCTGACACAGTGCGGTTGCGGCAATTTCGTCAACATCTAACGGCAGCAACCCCACCCAGGTTAACAAGGGAGAGCCAATTGGAATCAAGGATATCGGAGGAGGTGGGCGTGAACGAGAAGTGTGGTGGACACGGCGTCTAAGGGCCGGGGTGTCAGTCGGCGTCGGTCCTCCCTGAACGGCGTCTCCGAGCGGCGATTGGGGGCAAGTGTCCTACGCTAGGATGAGAGAGCGAGCTCGGAGCCCCTCATATTCTTGTCCTCCCATAACAGATTGTCCTTCACACCTACCTCGATCCCTAACCCCATCAACCACATCACGCTGTAATTATTGTAAGTTGAATCAGTAAAGATCCTCCTGAATTAATTAGTTTTGCTTAATTAATTGTCCCCCGACTTCCCTTCATTAACTGCATGAACTATACTCCTCTTAAGGAAGTATAACATTGGTGGAGGCTTGGTTCCTCCCGACCCTGTCGTCTTGCATCAGTACTCTACCATACACCTCCGACCCCCTTTAAATAAATTCCTTGCCCACCCGTACCGCATGCCATTCCGAAAATTTATACCTTCACTAACACTGCGCTCTCAAAACCCACATCATTGGGGCTTTGCTTATTTTTAAATAGTAGTTTTAAAGGTATTAGTTGTAATCAGCAGTGCTTTGTTGTTATAAGTTTGATATTCAAACACTCTACCCCACGTATAACTCATGCGTGCATTATAAGTAGACAGTAAACGCTTGAAACATTTTTTTAATAATTAAATAAATCAGTAAATATGTCTCAGTTCATGGAGGGAGAACACAATAAAACTGGAAAATTTAAAATCTTCATTGACCTTCTATCTGCCAGTCCGGGACACGCACAACACAATCAGAGCACAGAGTTATCTTTACAGTTAAATAACCAGAGCACCGCTAATGAAGAACTGGCCGAAATTACACACAATAACATGCCTTTAACCAGAGGGGCATTTACAAAATTTACTGACTACATCAACATTTCAGCCTACAGTACACGAAGACGAACATGAATATCTAGAACCACGCTTTCAGAGGANTTACTGACTACATCAACATTTCAGCCTACAGTACACGAAGACGAACATGAATATCTAGAACCACGCTTTCAGAGGATTAGTAACACTTATCAGAATTTATATACCACCCTTTCAGAAGAGAGTACACAAACAGAATTACAATCTAGTGAAAATCCTACACTACATAACCGCAAAAACAATACGGAAGTAATGGCGACTACACAACCCGTTCACGTTGTGTTGCAACAGCCAGTAAATATAGAAACATTTCATGGGAGTTCAGAGCAGGAGGTAGTTGAATTTTTTGAAAATTTTGAAAAGTATAGCGAAAATAATGATTGGGATGAAACTAATAAAATAAGGAGGTTGCAGTTCCAATTAGGATGACCATCAAAAAGAGTGTATCCCAACATAATTGCAACGGCTCAACTACAATAAGTTACGTGGAATGATATTGTGCAGCAGCTAACACAGGTTTTTGCAACATATGCGAATAGGACACAGTACAAAAAACAGCTCTACTCAAAAAGGCAAGAACCGGGTGAATCGGCAATATAACACGTTCAAGAAATATTACACTTAGTTCAGAAAGTAAAACCAGCCATGCCAGTGGAGGAAATATTGGAGATATTGTGGAATTCTCTCTAGCCATCGGTTGTGGATAAACTCATTGTTATGAATAACCCAGCATTATTAGCCATGCAAAACAATATAAAACACGTTGAATCAAAACTTTTGAAATACAAATACAATATAGAAAACAAAGCAAAAATCATCTCCCCTGTTATACATACAGAAATACAAGCAATTAAGGAGGAAATCAACAAACTGACACTGAAAGAAACAAAAGGTCAGCCAGACACCACAAAACTACAGAGCAATAAAACCGTATTTCAACATCACCAAGTAGAGGAGAAATGGCGATTTTGGTGCAAGGGGCTGGAGGGTCGCAGCGTCGGAGCTGTTCATGCTCTGTCACTCCGGTCCCCCGACGGCCATACTGTCATCCATTTTGGATCAATGTGACCATAACCATAATCTTTAACCCCATAAATACAAAAAAAATCCAAAAAAATTATATTTAAAATATTAAAATCATAAAAAATGTATTAAAAAGTATATTTAAAAAATTTAAAGTTTTGGAGGTTNAAATTATATTTAAAATATTAAAATCATAAAAAATGTATTAAAAAGTATATTTAAAAAATTTAAAGTTTTGGAGGTTCCCCAAACACCCCTCCACCCATGCTCATTCCACCATCTTGGTAGGTGCAGTCCACCATCTTGGTAGGCGTCGCAGCCACCATCCGCCATTTTGGTTGGTGCAGCACACAATCTTGGTCGGCGTCACTGCCACCGTCCGCTATCGTCGTAGGTGACCCCGTCCGCCATTTTGGTTGGTGCAGTCAGCCATATTGGTAGGTCCAGCCATCCACCATATTCGTCGGTGATGTCCGTCATTTTGGTAGGCGTCACATTCACCATCCGACATCTTGTTTTTTCGTTTGTCATTTGTTTATGCATTACTGGAGTTTGTCTCTCAACTTCGTTCGACTACAATCTTGGTTTTTTCGTTTGTCATTTGTTTTACATTGCTAGTGTTGTCCCCAGCACCGCGCCCAGCAGACGACTGACCCCATTCACTCCCCCTTCCAATATATTTAATTTACCAGTTTCTCTACCAATGATTCTCATTGGCTAATCTCACCTCCTTCCAATACATTAAATTGCTCCGCCAACGTTTCTCATTGGCTAATTGCTCGAGTGTTTTCGGAAAACTTCGTTCCGACCAATCGCCAGCCTACTTTAATCGCGAGGATAGGCTATTTGTTCCCCCCCCTTAAAAACGTGTGTTGTCCGAGCGGCCATAAAATCATTTCGGCCATTTTGGAATTTGGAAGGCTGTGCTCGCTTAGTGCCTTGGACAAACGGGACGAAATACTTGCCGAAATAATTTCTCCTGGTCTAAGCATCTTACGAAATTTCGACCGTATTGAAGTATTTGCTGGTCTACCTGCAGCAGCACTAATACATACAGGACTGGACTGCCTCCCGTGAAAGGTGTATTTCGAGGGCTGCACCACACTAGTGCCCGACACGCCGCATCCCAGGGGACAGTGCAAGGCCCGCCGAGCAGCCCTTGCGACGTCTGTGCCCGTGGAAGACGACGTCCCCATTTAAACGCCCTACCCGTAAAAGATGCCCTCCCTGTTGAAGACCCCTTCCCACAGAAGACGACGTCCCCATGCAAGCAATCTAATCGCAAGCTATACCAGTGGAAGATACTCCCCTTCAAGAAATTTACTGACAAGCAATACCCGGTGAGGAAACCAACCCATAACACAGGTGCCCGATGTGTATATACCTCGTTGAATTTTTAAATGACTTTGTGAAAAATTTTTGAAAATCGGCGTGTGCATGGGAACTTAACATTTTTTATAAAACAAAAATCATATGAAATGTTTTGAAACATACAAGGTTTTCGCTCGTTGGACTCGTACACCATCAAGCGGACACTGACATAATGACCTATTACCCTGTGTATGTGTTTGGAAGACGCCAAGAGTCAGCGATTCGCAATGCGTGCCCCATCGGGACGAACTGCCCGCCGTTTCGACAGCTCGCCGAGAAGTACGGCACAAGACTTCACGAGTGCAAAAATCAAAGATAGTTCTGTGCTCCATGCAACTCCGAAACCCTAAAACTGTGGAGTTAGGATAACCCGTGGTAAATTAAAAATAACTAAGAGGAACCCATGGTAGATAAAAAAAAAAAAATTACATGTGTAATGTCCTCCAAGACTCAGAGAAGAAACATGTGTAAAAAAAGTATTCCTTGTATTATGCAGAAGAATAATAATATTGTGATGTGTGTGTGCATAAATAAATGTGTTAAAAAAATGTATTTTTTTTCTCGAGTTATGTCCTGCTCACAGAAGTTAAAAAAACACGTATAGTAAAGAAAAACAATATTTAGTATATCAGTATTGTTATAATTTAAGATAAAAAAAATTATATATTCAATGAGAATCCAGCTGTCGCTAAAATAATGTATGACATATTTTACATGTATGAACATANCAAGAAATTTACTGACAAGCAATACCCGGTGAGGAAACCAACCCATAACACAGGTGCCCGATGTGTATATACCTCGTTGAATTTTTAAATGACTTTGTGAAAAATTTTTGAAAATCGGCGTGTGCATGGGAACTTAAACATTTTTTATAAAACAAAAATCATATGAAATGTTTTGAAACATACAAGGTTTTCGCTCGTTGGACTCGTACACCATCAAGCGGACACTGACATAATGACCTATTACCCTGTGTATGTGTTTGGAAGACGCCAAGAGTCAGCGATTCGCAATGCGTGCCCCATCGGGACGAACTGCCCGCCGTTTCGACAGCTCGCCGAGAAGTACGGCACAAGACTTCACGAGTGCAAAAATCAAAGATAGTTCTGTGCTCCATGCAACTCCGAAACCCTAAAACTGTGGAGTTAGGATAACCCGTGGTAAATTAAAAATAACTAAGAGGAACCCATGGTAGATAAAAAAAAAAAATTACATGTGTAATGTCCTCCAAGACTCAGAGAAGAAACATGTGTAAAAAAAGTATTCCTTGTATTATGCAGAAGAATAATAATATTGTGATGTGTGTGTGCATAAATAAATGTGTTAAAAAAATGTATTTTTTTCTCGAGTTATGTCCTGCTCACAGAAGTTAAAAAAACACGTATAGTAAAGAAAAACAATATTTAGTATATCAGTATTGTTATAATTTAAGATAAAAAAATTATATATTCAATGAGAATCCAGCTGTCGCTAAAATAATGTATGACATATTTTACATGTATGAACATANTAAAAAAATTATATATTCAATGAGAATCCAGCTGTCGCTAAAATAATGTATGACATATTTTACATGTATGAACATAATTATTAAAAAAAATTAGGGGTAAGGGGTAAAACACTTTCCAAATTAAGGCGATCTCAAAAATTATCTCTAGACGTGCCGTGTAGCGGCTGCAGAGACGGCCGAGATTAAGGACGGCACCATGTGCAGTATTCACGAGTTTGCAGCCATGCATAAGATGTCCTTTGCTCTTCCTGCTGAACATGCCGCGGGCGGGCGTACGGGTCATCTGGAGCCTGGGAAAGGAGGCGAGCAGCTTGCCTACAGCGGTGGCTTCACGCTAACTGCGTTAAATTTATTATTGAAACAGAGATCGATTGCTTATCCATTTGACACGAAAAATATTAATATGTTGTAAAAATAATTCAGAAATGCATATTTATTTTATCATACAAATTTTAATAAGCCAGAAGAATGAAACATACCTTTGTCTTTAGGCCATTTGAGAATACACACAAGGGCACACTGACAGGAGGGTCCAGGTTCGACACTTGAGAAAAATATACCCGTTACCATACTGATTGATAAAAAAAATCAGACAGAACATACTGATGGATGAAAAATAAAGCACTCGTCACACACATTTCTAAAACATTTATTTCTTACAAAAACGTAATTTCTATAAAACGAAATTAAAGCCAGCGCACAGGGAAAATGTGATATAAAGAAGTCTGCGCCTTCCATTAATAATCAGCTTGTCGTTAGTTAACAAGGCTTGGAATATTTCGTAAGCGAAACATAAATTATTGAATGACTATTTATTATGTCGATCACATCAAATGTAAAACAACAATAAGTAATTTTTTTTTAATGTTCTCGTTAGTACACAGAAAAAAATTGCATACATTAAGCTATATATATAAATATATATATATATATATATATATATATATATGAAACGCTTCATAGTTTTAGATAAACTTTAAACATTTAGAAAATTAATCTGGTACCGATACGTGCATACATAACAGCCCACATGTGTTGGGGAGACAACAGGGATAGAAACGAAAGAACGAGCTTCTCAGCACACATGTGACGATTTATTATATTAAAAATTATATGTTTACATTAAATAAAACTTTTAGCATGGTTTTTATGCCAAAATGCATTTCTCGGCGCTCCAGGAGTCATCACGTTTGGAGTGTCGCAGCCACAGCATGATCAAGTGATCATTACGTCGTTTTAGCACCTTCTCCACCAAATACACGCCAGNTTGGAGTGTCGCAGCCACAGCATGATCAAGTGATCATTACGTCGTTTTAGCACCTTCTCCACCAAATACACGCCAGGAAACTGCGTAGGCTAGAGATGTACGGTGTGAAATCCACTAATGATGGCTTTGCCGCATAGGTAATCGAGGTAATACATGCGTGGGTACGAGTGTCGTATACTGCAGNAAATCCACTAATGATGGCTTTGCCGCATAGGTAATCGAGGTAATACATGCGTGGGTACGAGTGTCGTATACTGCAGACCAGTTCTGACGGAAGCCTTTGTGAAATACTCCCCGTTAAATTTAACTACGCACCAAGCCCCCNCGTATACTGCAGACCAGTTCTGACGGAAGCCTTTGTGAAATACTCCCCGTTAAATTTAACTACGCACCAAGCCCCCCTATCTTGCGTTTAGGGTTGCGTGGGTCCCTCCTCTTCGGAATACACATGCACGATCTGAACCAGGGAGTCGNCCCCCTATCTTGCGTTTAGGGTTGCGTGGGTCCCTCCTCTTCGGAATACACATGCACGATCTGAACCAGGGAGTCGTTTTTCACATCTTCCGGTTTCATGCGAGTTTTGGGAGTGTATCCAACCACTTGCAGTTTCCGTTCGCCGTGAAATGTCTCCACGGTGGTTTAGCTTTGAGCGTCCTGTGAAACCACTGGCCGATGCTGGCCTTGAGCCCAGAGTATGTAGAATAATGATTTATGCCATACTTTTTCATCAGTGCGCGAAAAGTTGCATTAAAATATTCTACACCATCGTCGGTGTGGAAATTTTTCTGTATGCTTCCTTTGCGCAACACATCCACTGCGGATTTCGTGACGTCGCTCGCAATCTTCGCCTTGAGCGGCCTGGCCCAGGCATTCTTGGAAAAAATATCGATTATGGTCAAAATGTGGTGGTGACCTTTATTCACACGATCAAAGTGTTGCATTCCGATCAGGTCAGATTGGAAAGTATCGACCAGCCCTTTCATGATGTATTTTCTGCATGGGTAATTTATCATAGCGTATTTGTGCAGCTCGTCAACAATTGCATACTTGCTCATTTCGAAATGTAGCCCGCNCATGGGTAATTTATCATAGCGTATTTGTGCAGCTCGTCAACAATTGCATACTTGCTCATTTCGAAATGTAGCCCGCTTCCGCGAGTTCTTCAATGATGGAAATTTTTTCGTTCGTGTGCGAGCGGTTTCCTGCTGCCTGCGAAGCAACCAGAAGTCTCAGCCTATCTACTAACTCATTCGGACCATCCCAATACTGATAGTCGATTTTTTTCCCCGCTCTCCAATTTCTGAGTCAAACCTGAACCACCAATTTCACGTACCCTAGGAAACAGTCTGGNCATGGGTAATTTATCATAGCGTATTTGTGCAGCTCGTCAACAATTGCATACTTGCTCATTTCGAAATGTAGCCCGCCTCCGCGAGTTCTTCAATGATGGAAATTTTTTCGTTCGTGTGCGAGCGGTTTCCTGCTGCCTGCGAAGCAACCAGAAGTCTCAGCCTATCTACTAACTCATTCGGACCATCCCAATACTGATAGTAGATTTTTTTCCCCGCTCTCCAATTTCTGAGTCAAACCTGAACCACCAATTTCACGTACCCTAGGAAACAGTCTGGCTATAATGGGGAATTTTTCGTGCACCGTGTCTATAAATCGATGTGACGTAGGGTTATTATCGGCGTAATACGGGCGACTTTGTTTTTATCAAAAGGCGGTAATTGCGCGAATCCGATTCGGTGTAGTGTCCACCTTGCGCTTGCCGATCTGTAGTACATCCCTGGGAAAAAAATAAAACTTCCTTATTTCCAAGGTACCATTTTCCACCACTTTTCTGCAATTCACAAGTCTTGTCGGCAGTACGGCCAGAGTAGGAAGCGATGTAATGAGATAGAAGAGTGCCCACATCGGGCCCGTTCTCTCGTGTTCGTTCCCGTTCTCGCGCACGCAGCAAATCGATCAGCGGTAAATCGTCTCCGTCGCTAGTGATGCCACCTTCCGATTCGGGCAATTCCGGGCTACTTTTCCGTTTACGCGTCGGGGTAGGTTCTTCCACCTTGACTTCACGTTTGATTTAAACGCGGGCATTGTCCCTGTCACTCGGTTTTTTTCTAATTTCGTCCAACCGGAGGGTAATAGGTTTGAGAGCCTTCTCCCTTCGATTCTCGACGGCCATTCTGTTATTTTTCTCGAGTAACTATTTGTTCCAAACCNTGTTATTTTTCTCGAGTAACTATTTGTTCCAAACCGCCTCGATCGCTCGCTGAAGCTCGCTCACCAATTCGGTTCGGTTATCCATCATTCAATGAGTGAAAAAGGCGTTTCGCAGATGTATATATATCGACCTCGCCTTTTTGTGGGAAATCATTCGCGATGTTCCGAAATTCCTTTTTACATATTTTCGAGCTGCCCGACACACGTATCCAATAACCTCTTGCCATATGACTCGCAACTTCAGTTTTCGCAGCCAGTTTGGACATCAATACATTTTGTAGGTCCATCAGTTCTTCTCATCTCTGCGACTTCGATACATTGATGAGGTCGATTATCCACGCTTCTANACATTTTGTAGGTCCATCAGTTCTTCTCATCTCTGCGACTTCGATACATTGATGAGGTCGATTATCCACGCTTCTACAGTCGCTATGCGTTTATCTATCACCAAGAAATCTTCAACCACTTAATTTGTCACATTTTCCAATTTGCCATCGATAAGGGACAAGTCTTCTCTACGTGCAATGGTGAAGAGATTTTGTCCATGTTGTCATCGTGACGATCGATGCCGCCAAATTTGGAAATACTTCCGTGACTCATGATTGCGTTCGTTGGATAAATTGATCGAACCCACGCCTGTACCTGACTTTATGTAGCGAGCAGTCCTTTACGATTACCAATATACCGAACTTGTCTCTCCAGTACAAAGAACACATATCTTTGAATTCTGCAAATTTCATATCTGTATTTACATGATCGTCGTAAACATGGCGTAAATTAACGTCGTCCATGTGGAACAAAACGAAGAAATTCACATTGTCGCGAAGCAGTTGCTTGGGTACACAGGAATAAGTTTGACTGAGGTACACGCAGTCCATATTCGCGTGCCATCCCATGCTAAAGTATTCTTGAATACAAGTTTGTTTTTCGCAGGTGATGTCAGCGAAGACAAATATCGAGTTTGGAAGAACTTCGTTTGGAGGCATTGCCTTCTCGTTTTCGCTGCAGAATAAATAACCCACGCCTTCCACTGCCTGCAGTACTCGTGTCAATTCGCTGGTATTTCGATTGCTGGAGCGATTCTGAATAAACGCACATGTCCTCGAACCGAGGCCGTTCAGTTCTTCGAGCAGGCTCAGTAGGATACATGTTTTCCCAAAACCCGGACAGCCCACAAATCAGGCCTCGCACGCCATTAGGCAANGAGCAGGCTCAGTAGGATACATGTTTTCCCAAAACCCGGACAGCCCACAAATCAGGCCTCGCACGCCATTAGGCAACAGGGCACCATGACGTGATTCGTGCACGGTTTCGGCATCTTACCCGGTGACACGCACAGGCAGACGTCCTGCTCGATTACCTCCATTACACTAAAACAAAACTGTATAGAAGAAGAATATTTATAGTTTTCTCGCTCAGTTTAATTCAATGCGCCGTATGCTAAAGAAGGTGAAATCCGGCCATGGGATCGTCGAGGATACAGGTTATGCGGGCCAGGAACAAGGCTAGCTGAAAGACTGTCACACAAAGAGACGGGCATAAACACCCCAGACGAAAAATGCAAGCAGCAGCACGAAATCGCCTATTCCCAGTGCAAGGATCTGCAAGCTAGGCACCAGGCAGACAAGACAGTAGCCGCCTGGGGAGTATCCAACATCATGAAAGCCAAGGTTGAACTAG
>NQII01008078.1:26585-78645 GCA_002778355.1 Clitarchus hookeri | reverse complement strand
TGTTTTTACATCGGCAATGTTATCTAACTTAACCAATTTTCCCACATGTACATATTATGTGAGAAAGATGTTTAAGAGTTGTTTAAACTGTACATCAGATTCACAATGCCAAATATTATTTTTTCTGCACAAAAATGTATTGTATTTACCAAAACCATGTGCTTGACAACAGCCCTTGCGAATTCAATATTCATATTACATATACAGGTATACATATATTTTTTGTATTTAAACGATAAAAATTTGATAGAATTCTTTTAAGTTTGGCTGAGCTGCTTTTGTACCACCTCGTTCCAATTGTACTGAAACAAGGAACTATTCCGTCATTTTCATGGAATGACTTGGAAAAATCATCGAAAACGGAGATGACTATATATGATTGCTAGCCCATTGTATTGCCACTGCACCAACTCGCTTCATAATTTTTGTTATTAATGCATGCTGTACTCTATTATAAATAATGACAGTCCAGTTGTGAAAGACGAAGCTGTAGTTTGTAAACTGTTTTATATAAGTTATGAATTTACGTTTATTGCTTTTATTGAATTAAAAATGACACCTCTATCCCATCACGAACCTTGCTACGCCCAGATATTTGTAAGAAATGTGATGAGCCATATCGACATAGTACGCTACCATACTCAAATAAGTTCAATATGNTCTATCCCATCACGAACCTTGCTACGCCCAGATATTTGTAAGAAATGTGATGAGCCCTATCGACATAGTACGCTACCATACTCAAATAAGTTCAATATGCATGGACTAAAGAGCATGTTACAACTTTTTTTCTATTATGTTATGATTTCAGAGCGGAATAAATAATATACATAATTAGTTTTTGTTCCTAAATTAGAACAAAACATTTTGTGTATTCAGTTTGTTTTAAAAATTTTGCCAATCATTATAGACTCATATTTTGACCGAATCTCAGACGCAAGTAGTACCTACTAAAAATNCTTTTAAAAATTTTGCCAATCATTATAGACTCATATTTTGACCGAATCTCAGACGCAAGTAGTACCTACTAAAAATACGAAACGATTTAAGTGGCAATATTTCCCTCCCTTCGAAATAAACTTCGAAACCTGGGTACTTACTTCTGTGAAGGAGTTTTGTCGAGTAATTTATGTAGCTCCTCCGTCCAGGCTTCATCTAGTGAGTGCCGGTGCAACTCAGCCAATAGGGAGGTGTCCTCCGTGATACCAGGACAAAGTGCTATTACACGAACCCCAGTTCTGGCTTCGTGAAATCGGACCTGGAAGCAAAATAAAACCCACATAGTTAAATTTATCCCTTTGGTGGGGAAGGGTGGAGTTTCAGCATGCGACAGTAATAATATCTAGACGCATCACAACTGGCAATTTGGATGTTATTCTTATATACACGGTGTAGTGCTAGCACGTTGTCTGCTTCTAAATTTGTCCATGCGCACGTATCGCTTATCATCCAAAGAAAGTACATGGCTACCACTGGTGGGATTTAAACTAGGCTGGAATTTCTACGTCACAAATGGTTTTGCAGGGAAATTATTAAATGTAATAAGGGTCCAAATCAGCAACGAGAAATTTCCGCCATGGGTGTATTTCGAGCGTTAAGAACCTTGGCCCCTAATTTGAACATTTCTCAAGTCGTAACATTTTGATCTGGCTTTACGCCGGATCTAATGAAGCTTTAATTCACTTTAACTTTTATTGATCGCTTTTAATAGGCTATGGTAGGTTAAAGTTNACGCCGGATCTAATGAAGCTTTAATTCACTTTAACTTTTATTGATCGCTTTTAATAGGCTATGGTAGGTTAAAGTTCTTTTCAGACATATTGTTTCTGTTCGTGGTATCGAAAATGGGTATCAGCACTTCTTATCTACCACCGTATTTCNGTTCTTTTCAGACATATTGTTTCTGTTCGTGGTATCGAAAATGGGTATCAGCACTTCTTATCTACCACCGTATTTCCCCTGCTATAACATTCCACTTAAAGCAATAAATAACTGCGTTTATAATATCGCATGTATGGCATTGTTCAACTCCACTCGAGTTTAACCGACGTGACACTATAATTTAATTTGTTATTTTGCCTGTGCGTATTCGGATTATTCGAGGTGCCATGCATTTATTACTTGATTAAATAAATGTAGTTTGCTACATGGAATAGATACGGGATGTGAATATTCACNCTCATTATAGGAAACAGTATTGATGAATTAATGATAGAGAATAGGAAAAAAATTATTTGAAAAATATAATTCACGGGAAAAAAAAAAAGTTACACCTTGCCAGCACGGGGACAAGAGTCCACCCCCTTAGTTATCATCCCATCCCATTAACCACAAAACCAACTTGACTTACGAGCTTTGCTGTTATTTTTGTACTGAATATAGAAGTAAATACCTATAAAATATAAGTAAACTTATTCGGTTAAGAAGATTGACGAACACGTTTATTTAATTAAAAATGTTCTCTTTAGGTAAGAAAAATTAACATTAACAACTAATGAGTAATAACGTTACGTGTTTTTTATATTAATTTTTTCATTATGACTATTTGAGTTGTTTTAAAGGTTTTAGGTTATTAAATCTTGCAATACATTTCTTTCTGTGCGCAAATACACTTTACATTATACCTCGTTTATGCACAAGCAATTATACACGGTTTTACGTTGTTGAGTACCCGCCATTTTGCTTGAACTCGGGGATACGGGTCAGTGTAGTACACACATTTATTGAGGTATATTAAAAACATGACTCTTAGAGTTTAACAAACGAGTAATTTTACATTAGAAATTTTGTACTCTTACAAACATTTATAAAATCAAAAACAATTTCTCAGTAAAAATTGCATGTTTTTAAAGTGCGCTTAATTGGTAGAAAGCTAACAACGGAACAATTGGCGCACCTCATCTGTCAATCGCTGACATCTTTGAAGTAAGATAGACATTAAACTCGTGTACACGTCTGTATAGGCTTAAATTATGTGAGATTTAATGTCTCCCTGCTTTCGGATGCCCGATCACAGATTTTATATGCACGGGCATGTAATTAGCATCGTTCCACGACAGATTTCTCATGAATGCCACAGATGAGGAACATTGAATGGATTATTCAACAACAATGCGACGTGAGTAACAACAATTGTTCATATTTACTGAGAAGAACAAGAGCAAAAATAATCAACCCGAAGGACTTCAAGAGCATCTGCCACAGTCGTCTGTTTCCAATGACTGTAGGTCAATTCCAGATTGCGAGGCAACGGAATGAAAATATGGGAAGTTAGCATTTTCTTTCATGTCGCCTACTGCATTTCACACATGGAGCTAGGTCATATCACATAAGAAAGCCCAAAGATGCGTGTGATACCAGTATACATACGTTACAGTTATCATGTTTTCACTGGCATATCTAATAAAGAACCTTAAGCGTTAATATTCCAAGAGCAATATAAATAATAATAACATGCTTCTGCGTTTGCTTGTAGGCTCTGCTCCTACAGTTGCTGCTCGGAATCCATAGTTGAAGTAAGTTTCAAGGTAAGAAATTACGTTTTTGTTATTATTTACATTTCTATCCTTATGTTGGTTTCCATCGCCTTTATTCATTTACGCGAAAAACGCACGTATACGTATATCACAGTTCATACTCTATCGCAGTCCGTAATTATTATTTTTATATTCGCCATACATATATATTTATCAAGTGGTTAAATTTTGAAAATTGTTTCATTGTATCGAAAAAAAGTTATTGTTAGTAATTTATAAATGTTTTGAAAAATTATTTTAAACTAATGTAAATAGCCTGCTCAATTAGCTAAGACCAAAACATATCTTTAATAAACTAACCATGGTGGTACAACTGATAATAATTTAACTAGGACTTATTGTTATTGCACACAGTAAGAATCAATTCTCATTAATACAAAATATGTTTTAAGAAATTTTTAAATACACCAAATTTATANCATATATCACAGTTCATACTTTATCGCAGTCCGTAATTATTATTTTTTATATTCGCCATACATATATATTTATCAAGTGGTTAAATTTTGAAAATTGTTTCATTGTATCGAAAAAAAGGTTATTGTTAGTAATTTATAAATGTTTTGAAAAATTATTTTAAACTAATGTAAATAGCCTGCTCAATTAGCTAAGACCAAAACATATCTTTAATAAACTAACCATGGTGGTACAACTGATAATAATTTAACTAGGACTTATTGTTATTGCACACAGTAAGAATCAATTCTCATTAATACAAAATATGTTTTAAGAAATTTTTAAATACACCAAATTTATATATATTCAACTAATATGACAATCATCAAATATAAATAATTTTACAATCTTCATCCCATATTTTGAACATTTCAACTGTATAGTGATCGGAATGATTAGTTTTCATTAACGATTTTATATACATTTATTTAACATTATACGCTTTTCAAGCTTAACTGTAGACCCCATGATCTATAACTCTGGTAGGTTAATATAACTACCTAACTAATGTGTAATGTATAATTTTTCATTTCTTTATATTATTTTCNCTATAACTCTGGTAGGTTAATATAACTACCTAACTAATGTGTAATGTATAATTTTTCATTTCTTTATATTATTTTCTCAAAACATAGCAAAATTTGTTTCTAGTTTTAAGAATTGTTTTTTAAAAATGTCAATAAATATTTTAGTTATGGTCATTAACTTTTATGCGTTTCATGCGTCTAGTTCTATGATTTGTATTGCATGTTTTATATGCTTTTCATATTACAAATATTCCATCAATTTCAAATGGTTACAAAATATTGTTATAAAATACTATGGCCATAAATAATATTTTATTATTCGATTAATTTATTGAATCACTTCAAATTTTGAGCAAAATAATTATACAATAATTAATTTTTTGTTTTTGTACGTATCAATTTTTACTTTTAAGAAAGTTGNAATTTTGAGCAAAATAATTATACAATAATTAATTTTTTGTTTTTGTACGTATCAATTTTTACTTTTAAGAAAGTTGTCACTTTTTCCACTTTAATGGCTTTGCTGTTTCTGATATGTTTTTTAAGAAGCTCTCTATTTTGAGCAGATCTGCAAAAGTTCCGACTTGGTTAGTCCTTAATCGACTCCCCTAATNTTTTTTAAGAAGCTCTCTATTTTGAGCAGATCTGCAAAAGTTCCGACTTGGTTAGTCCTTAATCGACTCCCCTAATTCATCTAAACTAATTTACGTATTTATTATCTACACCAAAACAATAATTTTTCTACTAGAGAATATCTTTACTTGCAGGTTCATGTTATTCTGTATAATAAAATATTTCCAGGCGAAAGAAATTATGATTTTCCAGTTTTTTAAACTAATATTTTTAAGGATTTGTGACTCTAATAAATTTTTATTATTAACCTGTTTTATTATAAAAAAAATGTATCATGATTTTTTTAAGAAATTTTATTTTGTATCCAACACTTTTATGCTATAATATTCTAATTTTAGTTTTATATGGGATTCAGTTTAATTTCGTATTATTAATATTTTACTAATAAATATTTAAAATTATAACTGACGAAACCATGTTACGTGAAAGCCTCAATAGAAACATATACAATTCTAAAATAGATTTAACATAGTTTGTCTATTTATTATAAGTGTTTACATATTTAAATAGTTCCGATTATAAAACAAATGTATAAGTCACAAATAATTTTAAACATAGAAGTTTAATTTCGATTTAAGATAAGTAATGTTTTATTATTATTACGCGCTCGCTTCCTTTGATCTCTCCCGCGCGAGCGGAAGAGAAGGACAGAGTGGTGATATGATAGCAGTCGGCAAGTCACAAGGAATGTTTTAATGACAGGCGACCTATAATCCAAGGCACGTATTTTGTTACGAAAAGCATGCCGCCACGATAAATCTTTTGCGACTGACGCACTCCAGACCTTCAGCTGATTGAATTTCCGCGTTTAACTGAGGAATATCCTAGTTTGATGATCGAATTTCCCTCAGCGTGACTCGGGGTGCAGCGAACCTTCGAGATCAAGGCCAGCGATTATTTAAGCCACGACGAGCCTCCGAGCAGGGAGTTGATGAGTGTCTGAGTTAGGGCGATTGCGTGATCTTGAGCGATAAACGACTAGCGAGAAGAGCAATGAGTGGCGGGAGAAGTGACCAGAGGAAGGAATATCTGCGCCTGTGAGCATCAGTGCCGTGAAGAGTGTGACTGGCAGGCTGGATTACTGGACTGAATGAGCGAGTGAAAGACATTTAAAATTACGGCAACAGACAGACTGAACATGTGTTAATGGTGAACATGAGTTAATTGACAATAACCAAACAGCGACTTTTAGAAAGACTTTGATTAGAGTTGAGATATACAGTAATTATTGCGCTCGCTGAAAAATAAAAGAGTAATAGTGGAGATCGATATACTGCTGGTGTAAATAATAGCTGTCAATAAATTAAAATCAAATTTAGTTCCCTGCAACATTACTNGGAGATCGATATACTGCTGGTGTAAATAATAGCTGTCAATAAATTAAAATCAAATTTAGTTCCCTGCAACATTACTGTTCATATTTTAGTTGCCGTCATTCTGTATGGCTATCCAAAATTATTCACTACATATATTTATTAATTATTCAGTAACAAAGACATTATGTCATATTCAAATTATTTTCAAAGTAGGTGTACATAGTGTCAAAAGATTTAATTAATTTTTTTTAAACATTTTATCNGGAGATCGATATACTGCTGGTGTAAATAATAGCTGTCAATAAATTAAAATCAAATTTAGTTCCCTGCAACATTACTCTTCATATTTTAGTTGCCGTCATTCTGTATGGCTATCCAAAATTATTCACTACATATATTTAGTAATTATTCAGTAACAAAGACATTATATCATATTCAAATTATTTTCAAAGTAGGTGTACATAGTGTCAAAAGATTTAATTAATTTTTTTTAAACATTTTATCNATCATATTCAAATTATTTTCAAAGTAGGTGTACATAGTGTCAAAAGATTTAATTAATTTTTTTTAAACATTTTATCTACAATATTTTTGAAATAACTATTTTGTAATATTACTTCCAACATTTTATATTTGAAACGAGTGTTTTTACATTAAGTATGAAAACCTGAGCGAATTAATATATGCAGCTATGTCTAACATCTAAACAAAAACGTCACTATAAAATAATATATAAATCACATTCATAAGTTTAATAACAAATTTCTTTTTTATTCCGGATATTTGTTCCCCTTTTCCTTGGCAATTAGTTCTTCATTAGATATATTTCAAATTAAGTATGTTTTTGCATATCTAATTCTCCTTTAAATTTGAAAATCTTAATAAATTGCGCAAAAAGTTTCTTTATAAATTTTAATACCTTTTGTAGTTTCAAACAATTATTTTTAAAGAATTTATTAATATTAAGTATGTAAACATAATTTCGCTATTTAGATTTTGTTTTCCCCTCATGCAGATTCTTTAATGAAGTACGTGCCTGTACACTTATAATCGAGCTCAGAAATGACACACGTGTTTTTATTCATTTGTAGAGTAAAATTAATTAAATAATAAAAGAAAAGCAACCCGTTCTTTTCAGGTTTCGGACTATTTAGAGAAATCTACAGTTTCTTTTTCTTCGTAAATTAAAACAGAAAAATCTTCTTGTGGTTTTCATATTCTGCTAGAAGAAACTCTTTTCTCGGCCACATATTTGATGTGGTGTAGATTGCTTACGTTCAGACTGCTTTGAATACATGTGTGAATTGTAGCCGCGGTGGCTCAGTGGTTAGACTGCTTACCTTCCACCAATACGAACCGGGATCAATCCCCGGCCGGGTCGCTCCCAGAGTTTCGCAAGTGGGAATCGTGCCGGACGATGCCTCTGGTCGGTGGGTTTTCTCGGGGATCTCCTATTTACCCCGCCCTTGCATTCTTGCGCTTCTCCATACTAACCTTGCTTCACCCCCATCGGCTCTCAAGACCCCGTTGTTAAGAGCCGCCCAAATCTCTCAACTCAACTCTAGCTGTGCGAATTCATCAACATGGAGAGACAACAGCGAGTTGTCAACAGATACGTAGGGTGTTTGAGAGCGGCCACACTCACCCCCATGGACCGGCTGAAGTTGAGGACTGCGCTCTTGGTCGCTGCGTACACAGGGTAGACCTGCCCTGGAATCAGTCCGGCGACGGAAGCCATGTTCACAATGACGCCACCTTCTCCACCCTTATCCGCGCCCATGTGGTCCAGGGCCAGGAGGGTGCTCCTCACTACGGCCGTCTATTACAAAAAATAATTGCAAATAATAACACATTTCCCTTTACAAATTTGGATGTATTATCACAGTTAACGATTTTGTGGACTGGCTGGCGCCCCGAGTCTACAAAGCCACAAATCACAGCAAAATGTATGGCTCTGCTTCACCTTCCATGCAGGAACTCTCCATTTTAGTGTCGTAATTTCAGTTTCAGAGGTATTATCGGAAATGTTTGATTATAGAAAAATTACGATTTACTTTAATGGCGCCGGCATAAGAAAGGACCTGGTTCTGCCTACCAGAGTGAAAGAGAGAGACAGAGCGACATGCAAAGCACCTACAACAGGCAGCTGGCGGCAGGCAGGCATCCGAACCCGCAGGCACTCCCTCCCACCTGTCGTACCACCGTCGTCCAATCGTTTCCTTTCCCGGGGAGAAGTGGCCCGACATTGACATAGCTCCCGAGTCCTCAGTTACAGCAGTGCTACCAGTGGCAGGTGACTGCGTAGTGCATCGGTGCTACTGCACCGAGCATAACATGTCCTCGCCTCCTGATATGTCTCCGTGTGGTCACGCTGCTCCTCTGCCAGTGAGAAAGTTTTCCCGCCTACCGACTGCTGCCCTGTGGTTACTTGCCGAGCAGAGGTTGGTACGGCGTGCAGTGCTCGGAAAGTCGACGCCATGACAGGTAGAAACAGCAAGGGACGCTTTATTCCCCCCTCCTGGGCACTCTCGGTTGCCATAGGAACCTTGCTTGGAGCTCACTGAAATCCGTGCAACACAGACGTCCCCCGCAATCCGCCGAAACCCTCCGACGGTAACCGAATATTTACGATGACAACCATTTTATTTTTAGATGGCTTGACCAGTTTCCGGTTAGCATCCATTCTGTTTACACCATGTCGAGATTTCGTGTGTATTATGTGAAAGTTTTTTTATAATAAATTTAGCGGATGTGCTGTTGGATACACCGTTCACGCGAAAAAATATTTGCAGAGAAACTCGAAATCAAGACGTTAGGCCAACAAGTTCCTGACTTTAATTTTGTTACAAGCTGCAAAAATAAAAAAATAAATACAAACGATATTTCAATAAGAAGATTTACGATGAAACATCGTGGATTTGCGGGTGTCCTGTAAGAAATGCACTGTTTTGTCTTCCATGTGTGTTGTTCCATGGAGAACCTTCGTGGAGTATGAAAGGTGTTAAAGACTTGAGCACTTAAAAGAATATATCAAAACAGAGGCTGAAAACAAAACACATATCGCAAATATACTTAATCTGGCCGATATTGGCATGGTTAACATAGAAACACAGCTTAAAACTGCTTATTGTTTGTCAATACAAAAGCATAACGAGAAAGTACAAAAAAATCGTTAAACTTTATCAAATGCTAGTGACTGTGTACAATTTTGAGGTACTTTGGACTGGTGTTTAGATGCCATAACGAATCGGAGACATCAAATAACCCGGGAACATTTAGGGGTCTGATTTATTTAGTCGGTAGCGTAGACTCTATCAAGAATAATGTGGAAAGTTGTCATGTTTTTAAAGGTACTGCAAAAACTATTCAAAATGAATTGCTGGATTGTATGTCGGAGGTCTGTCGGGAAACAATTAAACATGAAATTGATTGGGCTAAATATGTTGCTCAGATTGCCGATGATACAACCAACATTTCAGATCGAACTCGAACTGTTTTAGTTTTGAGATATGAATATTTTGCAAATTTTTATGAAAGATTTTGGTGTTTTTTGAATTCAGAAGGGCAAGATGCAAAAGCTATTTCAGAATGCATCCTTAAATAAATATGTCCGTTAATCGGTCGAAATTAAGGAGAAACTTATAGCCCAAATTTTATATGGGGCTGCGTTCATGTGCGGAAAAATAAATTTCATACAAGCTAAAATAAGAGATATTTTTAGTTATGTCCACTTCACACACTGTAACGCACATCAGTTGAACCTACCAGGGTATTTTTTTCTAGTTTTTCTATTATCAAGGGCATACCAGTTTTTTTTAATTCATCCAAACGACTGACAATTAGAAGATAAAGTGGCACGTAGAATTCCAAGGGTATCTCAAAAAAAGGTGGAATTTTAAGTCCACAATCATAGATATGGTCTGTAAAAATAAGGATGCGTTAATTGAGTGTTTTGAAACACTAGAGAAAGAACAAAGCAATGAAACTGTATTCAAGATACGTGGGTTCAGTCATTTTCTTAAGGATGATGAATTCAATTTCTGGCTCTCATTTTTTCACAGAATTATGCCTCATGTTGACATTCTATTCCAGCAAGTACAGTCTCGTCAAGCGGATTCTTTAAGTATTAAAAACGGGGTGAAATGTTTTGTACAAGCTGTATAAAGTGTGCAAGATAGCATCTAAACTATTTAGAGTGGTCTTTAAAAGTTGACGAAATGATTGAAAGTGCACCTAAACGATGTAGGCGTGAAGATTTAAGTACGGCTGCAAAATAAGTTTGTGACATAATAATCACTCACGCAAAAAACAGGTTCGAAAACTCGGAGCATTATGATGCGGCTAAATCGACAGATTGAGGAAACTTTGGTGCTTATTCATCTAGATTTCCTGACATACTAATAGATATTTCTGTGATAACTTATCCTGTTTAAAAAAAAGAAACTAAAAACCAAACTTTCTGTTTTGTATGAAAGACATGATTTTCGGCAAATTCACGTCACCTTATGGACACATTTCAGGAATTAACTAAACTACCTCGTATGTGAAAGGCTATCATGGCCGAAGTCACAAAAAAAATTATATTCGAACTGCAAGGCTTCTCGTTCGAACGTGAGCCAGATATGTGCGTATGCCGTTTTTATATGCTAGTGAATGTCCGGCTAGTTTGTAAGTCTCCCTCAGCACAAAAATGGAGCGCTAAAACCTCCAATCGTAAACTGTAAGAACGGGATTTAAGGTTCAATTAACCACCATATAAGCATATAAATTCATAAAATAATTTCGATTATCTTGAATACTGAAGATATGATTTGCGACTTTTCCCCACCAACCTGAGTTTATATCCATCCAAGCAACATACTTTTATGGGTATTTAATTGACCACATCTAACGAGACTAGTTCCGCCATTCTACCATTCAAACTGCCGTAATATTTTCGTGAAGTAACTGACTGTAGATTTGGGACAAAAGTACTCACGATATTCAGGTTGATCTCCAATTCTCACACATTGTCTCGCATTATTCCGGCGTTGTTGACGACGATGTGAAGCTTCTTGAAGGTGTCCACCGTCTTCTTAAAAGCAGCTGTGGAAAATAAATAAGAGAAAATTTGCAAATACAAAATTATTGTGTTATACACGTTTATTTAAACTTAAAAAAAAATCTCTAAAAATCAACTATCATACATTTAAGGAGGCAAATATATTCATGAATGTCTACCATGCGAAGGATATGTTGAAAGCTGTTCCAAATCAACACTCCAGTTTGAAACTAGCATCCTTTTTGTAGCTACATAGACGGCATGTCAAGTGTGGAAAATTGTATATATGACTGTAAGTCAGGTCTTGGATTTATAAGCCAGCAGTCATCCATGTCAGTGTTTGGAGAACAGGTGAGTAAGTTGCATCACAACAAGATGCCATTCTGACTCCTATTTAATATGTTTGCAGACATTATCCCAAGGGAATTCCTGGAATATTCCTTAACACAGACCATTGCCTCTCCTTCCCCACGGCTAACTGTACGAGAGCTTGGTCCCATTTTCAACCACTCCGTTGTTAAAAAGAGATGTTAAGGCGTGACAAAAAAAATGGCGACTCGACTGCGAACAAGTGGAAATGTAGTGCCAAATATCAAACGTGACAGCCAAAACTTCTTTCTGTTTCTCTCCATCAGTAATCATAATGTTGATTAGTTTAGTAAAAGTCGAGGAAGTATCATGTGTTCAACTACCAAAACTTTAAGAAGGCAATCGAATTTGGACTGAAACGAATAGAAATTGATTGCATCTTTAAGTTAAATAAAATAATTAGATTAAAATATTGCAAGTGATGGGAAAAATCCAGCAGATATGGGCAGTTCTGAAGAACAGGGAAAGAAAAGGAAATGAAGACAAGCTGAACACATCACTCGACGCAAATCAGATAGTACTACCCCATTATTACATAGTTTACACACTTTCCCTTTATGCCCTCTCTTTTCTTACAGATTATATAGTTGTACACTGAAAATAGTACAGCAAAATTGGTTTTGGTATTTATATGTATGTACGTGTATGAGTTATACTTATTTCCATACAAATTTGTGTAACCAGTAAAAATTAGCCGGTAACCATGAAAGATGGTAAATTGGCACATCGATTGATGATATAAAAAACTATCAAAGTTTCTTGCTATAGTGTGTACACACAGGGCACTGGCATTTATCTTCATGTGGCATGTATAAACATGCGTTAGTAAAATGAATATAATGTGACATAAAATATACTTACCAGGTATGATAGGTGAACGACAGGTATGCCAAGAAAATGTACGAGACAGCTGTAGGAACAACTTAAGAAGTTTGAGAGAGTTCATACAACATATAATATAAGGCCGTGGTGGCTGAGCGGTTATACTGCTCGTCTCCTACCAAGGCGAACCGGGTTCAATCCCCGGTTGGTTCAGTCTCGGATTTTTGTACGTGGGAATCGAGCGGGTTTTTTTTTCGAGGATCTCCCGTTTCCCCGGCCCTTGCAATACGGCGTAACTCCTTTCTCACCGCATTTCGCCCTGGTCGGTTCTCAAGGCCTCGGTGTTTAAAGTCGCTCAAATCTCTTTAACTCATTTCAACAGGAAATAGGGCTACGAGAGGACGAGTTGAAGGTTCGCAGAATTGCAAATCATTTGAGAAGTCCAGACGTCACAGTCAGATTATGTTGGGAGCAATGGACATTCCAAGGTACCCATACATGACAGATTGGTTCTGAACGATCCAACAAACCACCAAGTTGGAGGAACATTAGATTGTCAGACATACGTGAACAGAGTCAGTGGCTTCCCTGTTGTCGCCTTTTGGAGCACTCTGTCTCTGCCAGAAGCATTTCCAGGCTTCTAGCAGAGGCAAATATATAATCCCAACGACCTTGAAATGTTTTGCCATTAACACCTCAATATCGTAGTTTTCTTATGAAGTGGTGTCAGCGGAGAGTAAATGTGGAATTTCAAGGAATGGTGATGTATTGTCCTTGGCGGATTGAGAGTTTGGAAGCCGCAGGTGAACACTGCAATGCATACCTCAATCTACAGCAGCACACATCCCCTTCTACTTGGAATATGGTCCGGGCAGAAACTTTCCCATGGCCTACCTGGTCACCCGTTCTGTCTCGCATCTACCATTTGTTGGACAAGATGGGACGCCAGTTTTCTTCATTGCGAAGTGGTCCAAACTGTGACAGATATGTGTTACAAAGGGGGGAAAGCTGCTGCAGGATAACACAGGTGCTTGTTTAACCCCTCGCCTGATCACATCGACACGAGTATTGAGCCACGAGGCGATCTGACCAGGTACTAAATGTTCTCATCTACTGTGCCGCATGTGGGTGGAACATTGTCCTAGCGTCGATGATAATCTAACAACGCTTCCTTGGTGCGCAAATATTTATCGCAACAGCTTTATTAAGCACCAGGTAAAAATTTTCACTAATGTATAGTAGTAGTCTGTTTTAACAATGGACATTACCTTCCAGGTCATCTTTATTGGTGACGTCACATTCTATAAAAATGGCGCAGTCAGCTCCCAATTTTTCATTTAACTTTTGGGCAGCTGCAGAACCAGCAGTCTGGTTGACATCCAAAATGGCGACATGCTGGAAACAAATAGGTGTACAACAATTATTAATACCTACTTTTATGGTTCATAGCATTTACATTGAAATTACGTAAAAAATTTGCAAACCTCCTAAAAATGTTTTAGATGCTCTCTTTAATACCGTTCCTAACGTTGATTGTATAACTTTTAAANTTCATAGCATTAACATTGAAATTACGTAAAAAATTTGCAAACCTCCTAAAAATGTTTTAGATGCTCTCTTTAATACCATTCCTAACGTTGATTTTATAACTTTTAAAAATCTGAATCTACATGGTATAGAGTCATAGCTCAATTATGGCAATCTTGCTTTCGTAAATTTGTGTTTCCTGTATACGTAGATTTAACAGTAGGGAAAGTTGTAATTTTATGTAAAATTCTAGAGAAGCCTTTGAGGGCTGTGATACGCTTATTAAAGTCAAAACTAAACCCAGATCGTCCCTAACTACAGCAAAAAAGTTATTTTCCGGTTCGGGTGAAGAAATGAACCGTTTGATTATCAAGTTAAATAAAATTAAATAATGCAGAGGCAGTAGGGCCTGCTCCTGGAAACGTGTTTTGAATTTTAATAATCCTTTTCGTCTTACAGTTTGTATCTATTATTTGAGGGGACGCGGTTGTGTAGTGGTCAGACTACTCGCCTACTAGTCCAAAAACAAGACTACTCGCCTACTAGTCCAGAAACATGATCATTCCGAATATTCATGAACACATTTGAAAAATGAGTCCCTTCTTCAAAGTGTTTATANTAGTCCAAAAACAAGACTACTCGCCTACTAGTCCAGAAACATGATCATTCCGAATATTCATGAACACATTTGAAAAATGAGTCCCTTCTTCAAAGTGTTTATACTACTGATACTTTTGACGAGGTATATTAAAATATCTGTTAAACTCGAAAAATTTTCGTTGGCACGTATGCGTGAGTTTTCTCGAATATATTGCAAAATGATTTGGGTAAAATATTGTTTTATGTCTTTCATCACTCCAAGGATATAAGGTGAAAAGCTACTACTAGAATCCCATTAAATAGGAGCGTATGTGTAAAACATTTTTTAAAAATTTCAATCAGGATTTTTATGTTTATTTTTATCTGGCTTCTTCTATTTATCGACCTTTATCTCATGTTTCAGATCCATTCTTCGCCGCTTCTTGTCTAATCTTTTAATTTCACAAACAGAGATAATTATTAAGCTAAATAATATAAACTATTTTTTTTTAATAATTAAAATTTACTTTTTTATTCAGTACTAAAATTTCACGTCTCGTTCTGTATTAAAATTATATTTTTCGCAACTTTGAAATGTATTTCATGAAGGCCTCAGGAGGCGTATTTGGCAACCCCACGCTGCTCTAAACGTAATGTCAGCACAAACTACATTTCGTATGAGAACAGCCAAGTGTAAATGTAAACACCTCAATCTGTCTGTGCGTGAGTAAACCAGGCAGAGCTACAAAGTCGGCCTTTCACACAGTATCAAATGCGCTTTCGCCATTACAAGTAACCAAAATTACAATGCCGCAAAATTTGGCGCAATGATCTCGCATTCTTATGACATACCAAAAAGATCTAAATTCAGAAAATATGTAAATGATTATATTAAATTCGTCAGTACCAGTTCATTTTTAAAAAAAATTATAATGAAAACGCTTGCTTCATCATATAAGAAACTCTGCACTAATGCTCAAATGCGATCAATACAAAAATATATATATTAAACGTTAATAACTTACATATGTTATCGTTGCCAGCCAACCAAAAAAAATAGGATTAGTAGTTTTCGCATAATTAAATGTATAAATTACAGTTATATTCTTTTTTCGACAAAAATAAAAAATCTTATATATATATATATATAAAGACAACGCGAAAAATATTATTGTAAGTTATTTTAAGATATTCTCGGATAGTTATTTTACAATTATGTAAGGACAGTCTCACAAAAAAAAATTTACAAAATTAATTTTACAAAATGGTAAAATATTTTGTGTGTGTAGGATTGCGTAAATGGTTTGAAGTAACTCATCGTGGTATTTTCTTTCAGCGTAAATTATATATTTGTATGTTCCAGATAAAATATTTTCGTCACGGTTATGAGAAAAAAATGTATTATATTACATAATATTGAGTCACCTACGAAATATTACGGCGTTGTTATCTCCCTTCCCAATTGCACTGTAATTGTGCGTGATGGTTGTAAAGGCGACAGGGTGAATAATAAATGAATGAAGGTCAACTGCATCTTCCCTTATCACTCGCACAACACGACTTGGCCACCGCACGGCAGGTCACCATTAGTAGATATATTGTCAAGGCAAACAACAAACCAGCTGTTTGAACAAGTATTCAAAGATGAGAAAAAAACGCTGATGTGCCTCGTAACGCGTGTGGTCATGGAAAAGTAATAAAGTAGTCACTATAACACTAGACCATACAATGACTATAGTCCATTCACGGTTACTTCTAATCTCAAGCCCTGCTGAAGTTCTACTTTCAGGATATTCCTCCGCCTGATGCATACAAAGCTTAGAAAATAACACCGGAGGGCCAACGCACCGCATTCGTGTGCACTCGGTGTAATAATATTTTGCATAAGAATTATTTCTTACCAGGCATTACCAACACGCCTATTTTCTCCCTGCATTTATTCATATTAGTTATAAAATATATATTGTAATTTATAGATAAAACATAATTGAAAGTTCAATTTAACCAAAATTAATGTAATTTTGGTACTTTCATGTTAACACAATTATAAAAGGCTTGTGAAGCATGAAATATTTAGTAAACAACAAAACACATCATACATGGGATGTTTTTATCAAAGGTCTGTACCAAATAGTGTGAAGAAACCGCGAATATACTATATACTACCATTACTGCTTTGATAGAGAAAATGCAAGATACCTTCCTTAAACTTAAACATATTATTATACAAGCAATAGCTTCAAGCTTGGCATGTATATTATTATATGCTGAAAACTAGTTATTTAGTAACAACTGTATACCTCATTTTAAAAAATTTATAATTTATTTATAAATAGTGATTTTATTAGAATCAAATAGCTACCGGATCTCACGTTAGCATTTTACCAATAGCCAAAACGACTGACCATGAACAATGTCGAACAAAATTGGTTTTAGTGTACAATTTACTCTCTAATTACTTAAAATAAAGTTATTATTTAATCACAGTTGTGAAAAATTACAATATCACTTTATTACCGTAGTTATTTCTATTTTATCTTTGCAGATATTTATATTGGTTTTAGGGTATATAACACGTATTTATTTAGAAAACTGGCCTATGGCCAAACTATACGTGGGTAAATAAATGTAATAAATTAATAAAATAAGTGTAATCATGCTCGGTGTTAGCATTAACGTCCTCATATTTCTGAAGTGCTGTGATTTATCAGTTCTACGTCTCCCTTGTTCAGTCACAACTTTACGTATGGCAGTGGATTAAAAATCTGTACTGGGGAAACACTGCCAAAGAAAATAATTCCACTTCGTATTGCAGAAATCAGCTGATTTTATTTAGTCTTTTTGAATCTCATGGATCGTCCTGAATGCTCTTTCACTGTCTGGTTATTGAGACGGGAAAGCAGTAACAGTCTTGATTAAAGGCATTAATTAGCTTGATTGAAATTTCTCTGAACCCAGTGTACATTCTAAAAGCATTTTTGAGCATCTTCTTGTCTAAAATGTATTTTAAAACATCGCAGGAGCTACCAATATCCTCTTCGCCATTGTGGATATCCAAAGAATAATACGTGAAAAGGATTTCATTTGTGTACATTGCCTATTAATCAATTAATATTTTTGTCCTTCCCTCATCTTATTTCTGATGAAAATGGTATTATATGGTACGTTGCTGTAAACACATTATTCAAACTACTGCTGAACAATTGTCTGCTATTAGTTTTTACCACATATTTATATACACCTAACTGTAACTATCTAAATAAATTATCTTCAGCTGGAATCAGAGCAGAGAGCGTGATACTCTTTAAGTGCATTGCTGCACATAGATTCAAACACTTTAATAAAGGCCTTGATTGCATTTTGAGCATCGGTCAAACTCGCGTTTCTTTTCTCCAACTCGAATGATAAATCATTTAATTCATTGGGTACCTCGTACATCACCCCAAGGTTTCTTGCAGAAATTCTACAGAAGTTGAATTTCCTTGTCTTCTTCATTGCTTTTTTCAGCTGGGCAGCAAAAATGTTGTTGCCTTTAATTTTTAGGAGACGCTTTACTAACTGTATAGCTTATCAGTAAAACAATTAAAATTGTTAACTCCTTGAAACTAATTTATTGTATTATCAACAGTGAATTTCTAGTGACAATTCCAAAATATTCTATCTGGAAATATTTTTCAAAACTGTGCTGCAACTACTTTTCTTGTACCAAACATTGTGGAGGCTCCATCACATGCTATATCAATTAGGTAATATTTACTTCATAAATTCTCCATTTATCCTGTATTTATTCTGTGTTCACACACATCTCATAAATAATATCTACTTTCGTTGAGTTAAGTTACAAGTTCCTGAAAAAGGAAACGATTTCAGATAACTTTGTAAATTCAGGTCTTAAAATTATTACCTAAACAGATTTTGTGCATATTGCATTTGGTTCATCAATAGTAACGCTGATTTTGCTTTCATTTTGTATAAGTGTTTGTGCTTTTTTATTCCGTATTTCCTGTGAGAATCGAATAATAACATCAGCATGGCTAATCATGCATGTACAACTCGAACCACATCCACACCACTTATTCCTGGAGTTGTATACCAGTCTGTAAATCTACGAAAGTATGTTTATTTTGTAATTTTGTATGTTGTTCGAAATAACTTGAACAGCGGTTTATAAAATTTTGGCATTCATAATGTTTAACGAATTTTCGAAATACCTTTATTTCGTTTCAATTTGAATGCTGTCATTTTTGTGAGATTCAAACTTTTGTTATCAGATATCTTTTTCTTACGACTTTACTACTGTTTAGTATTTTTTCCATTCGTTATGAAATTTGCATTACTAACTCAATTCCTGCTCCTTTAAAGAATCTTAATCATAATTTACATCCCTCATCATATACACTCCAGCCTAATTTTACCTTCGGTAAATAACCAAAATGTTTTCTGACGAAAAATACTATAAATGAGATTCATTCCAACACTCATAAAAATGTTTCTTTTGGAGACTGTACTCTGCGATTTCAGAGAGATTGATGATAGCAAGCGGTAAAACCACAATTTAAAGGCCTAAATTCCCTGTATATCCCTTTACACATTGGCCAGATTTATCATTATTTACCACAGAGTTTATCGTCACATTTGTGTCTTCGACGGAGCCAGTATTGTTTTCGAGTGTTTTTTTCATCCGCTTTTACTTGAGTCGTCACGTTTTTTTTAAGTTCGTGAATTCGCCTGCTTTCACAACACATAACTGTCACAGGATTGCCACACGTAAGGCGTTACATCCATTTTGGCAGTTGCCAACACATCCTTCGACAGGAGATTGCCGCGTCCATGAAGAGGAGTGCGATACTTGCCAGCTAGTGTTTCCTGATCATAGCTGTTACCGCTTCGCCGTTACACACAGATTCGAATCAATTTTGTAACTCGACTGCGGAATGTTAAGTATCAATAATTATATTAACAACAATGTCGAAATATTGTCTGGGGCAGCATTCCGGAGTGTTCCGGTGCAACCGAGCCACTCTTTCCACTCCAAACAGCAAAAAGAGGATAAATGATTCCTTAATTAAGTTTGACATTGGTTTCCTTACCTTGACGCCGTTGTCCACCATCATTTTCACACATTCCAGGCCAATGCCTCCAGCAGCACCCGTTACTAAAGCAACCTTCCCTTGAAGATCCATGTTTGCTTGCATGTGCTGCAATCATATAAATACGGATTTAAATTTAAAAATTATAAGATCATCTCACTACACGTATATTATGTAAATACTTTCTAAAACCTCATTTTACATTAAATGTTTCCTTGATTCAGGGAATACGGGATGAATCAAGAATAACGTAAATCCGGATTCTCCGTAAATCAAGGCTATAAAATAGAATACAGTGGTGCCACGCGAATTTTATTCTGTACACATTACAAGTTGTCTTTCAAAGTCACTCAAATTTTAAATAAACTTCAGGCACACAAGCGCAACTTGTTAAAAATATGATACTTAAGTTGGTGGTTATATTTCATTCACGGTTACTTACAACTTTCCTAAAGTACTGCTAAAGTTCTAGTTTCAGGCTAATCCTTCGCCTCATCCAACCAAAGTTTAACCAGGTTTAGAAAATTACACTAAATGGACAACGCACTGTATTTGCACGCACTCAGTGTATCGATGTTCTGCACGAGAACTATTCGTTACTAGGCACTAACAACAAATCTATTTTCTCCATGTTTTATAAATATAAAATTTAAAATTAGTATTATAATATATTGGTAAAATATAGGTCAATGTTCAATTTAACCTAAAATAAGATATTTCTACTTTACGGCCATAATCTCTCATTTCTACAGCTTTTGAGAGAATTAATTTATAAACCCAAACGGGAGCCGATGTTGTAAAATCCTCTGGCCATTTTGCTACAATTTGTCTTTATTATTTAGTCTAATTTTTTCAACACAAAAACGGTATAATTTTATCTAATTAATAAACGAAAATCTTGTTCATTTAATAATTATATAAAATTAAAGAGAAGTATTAAACGATTATGATACATTGCATATTTAGGAAAGAACCAGATACGTCGTACGTGGTGCGATTTTTCGAAGGTTTGATTAAAAAAAAGTGAAGGAACCGTGAATAGGCTATACAAATAAATGGTCGAAGGTGTAGTGGAATATGTCAACACACGTGCGCGCAGTCAGATAGAAATCACTCAGGCCGTCTTCCAACTGGCGTTTTTTGTTAGTAAAATGATCAGGTAACCCGTTTTGTCTACAAAATGTTTGATATATTTTGTTATTTGCATTTTGTCAGCTTCGAAGTTGAAAAATTACAAAATTTAAATAAATGAATTGCCGTCATATTATTTTTACCTGTTTCAAATGTTTAAATACGCAAACAGGCGATGTTTTTGGAATAAACAAATGGGTACTGTACCCACAATAATTATTTCACTAAGCAAGTTGCAGAAATATACTTGAAATATATATTTCTTAATGACACAATTTTTGTTAAGTATAGGTTTGACATCGCATTTGTTTAATTTCGTTAAGTTTAAATTTCTTAATCGCTCTCTAACAACTTTCGGGAACGATTACTGTTTATTTCAAGACTTTGCGGACTTTTGATTTTCGTAATCACGATGCAAGAAAAAAATAACAGCACGGCTTGCCAGACAGTTGAATGTCGTGGTGTTCTGACCAGACCTTGCAAAATGCTCACCGCAAATTACGAGAAGCCAAACTGGAAACGAACTGCAACAGGGGCTCACCTCGCAGTCGACGGTCGTCTTTAGTCGGCGGTGCGCTCCAGAACCGAGCCTGAATTAGACTGCACTCGACTGGGAACTGTGGCCGTGCGTGGCGGAGCTAGCACCGCGACCTTGGAACCTCGCGGCCTGCAGAAGAACTGATAAAGAAGAAAAACCGCCTTTCCTTCACCGTAGCAACAAGGCACGAGTCACGTATCCTCGAGATTATTCCACTGCAGCCGGCTGTCCATTCGCGTGTTGACGTACCACTTACTAACACGAACGATAGCTCTTTCTCACGTCTACCACAAAAAAACCCATTTTTTTTTCGTATCTTAAGGTGGCCGCCTGAGAACTGAAGGGATTTTGCACGTCCGAGGCCTCAAAGCGTGAGAGCGCTAGGGGCGACCGAGATATGCACATCGACTCTCTCGTCGCCCCTACGCGCGAAGCACTGAACTGGCGTGCAGTCTCGCCATCGATAACGCGCCTCTATAAGAATCTCAGGGGAGACCGTACCATTTTATGACGTAGTAATAATAATAATGGTTTGATGCACGTCCCTATTCCTTTTTTAATGTTTTGTACCGGAATGTTCATACCTAGAAATTACTCCATTCAATCTATTTTCTCACAAGGCCTTTTAATAAGGTTTACGCAATGTTACGTAATACACTCATAATACAAATATGCGTGCATTTTTCCATAGACGATGTCAATAAGCCTCTGTGAGAGAACCAGACATGCTTATTTTACAGGAACTGTTCTTTCTTTCCTGTTCAGCAAGTAAATTAATTATATTAATGAGGCAAGAGTAGCAAAGTAGCATGATATGGTTTAAACGCGAGTGCCATAATAAAATTCAATTTATTCAACAAAGAAATTGTAAACTTAAGTAGCAGGGTGTACATGTTCAAAGGCAAAATAAAATTTGAACACATTCCTAAAACACACACTGTTATATTAATGTTAATAATATTGATAAAGAGCTGACAACCCGAAGGTTGTTTTGTGCCCTGTGGCGATGGAAGCGCGCCCAGGGTGACAACGAAGTTGATTATACCTACGTTGATTTACAATTGCCGCAATTAAAAAAAGGCCACAATAAAAATGCGGGTTTCACTTAAAGGAATGGCCTTACGTTATGTTAATTGTGGTCGTTACCATATTTTACCAAGAAACAACTCTTTCGCCACTTACGTGGCTCATTGTCTAGACGGGGGATGTCGGATTTTACGTCAACATAGCTTTCTGAATATGTCAACGAATGAAACTATCACACAACTTAACACTTCTCTATTTGCATCTTAAGTGCCATATTTAAATGTTAATAAAAGTAAATTATTAAATCTTAGCTATATTAATTTTTCCAAAAATATGATTAACTTCCGGCAACTTTCATTTTAGGAAACCATACATACATGTGTACATTGTGTAATTTTGTTCAAGAAAGGTTTAAATTGACTTATTAAAAAGTTTCTTTCTCGTCGTCTTTTAACAATAAGGATGAGATTTTTCTGCAGCCCGTTAAAAAAGTTCTGCATTGCCCATCATCCGCATGAAAACTCAGTAGCAAGCGTTAGTGACTGGCAGATTGACGAGTGCCCAACACCAGGCAAACAAATCACAATGGAGTAGGAGCCCACGTATAGTAAAATCAAATACTAACGAGTTTAAAAATTTTACATTGCATTATGTATATGTAGTAAATTTCCAGATTTATAAATAAAACTGTCGAACAATGTAATATTTAAGAGCGAGCTCTTAATACGACTAGACTACAAATTACGGATATATGAAAACAATTTGATTGAGAAGCATTCCTATTGTCAGTTACAGACTCCGTGAAAGTGACAGAAACAGAGGTTATTGTTTCATTTTCATTCAAAAATAATAAATAATTAGCCCCTCCTCGCCTTCTATAACCATTCCCTTGCCCGTATCAGTGTCGATGCCTATGCTTCAATCGGACACAGACAGTACAAGGCGACGAAGTGCAGAATAATAACTGCACATGTAATTTCCAACCAACACTTTTTTGTTATTCGTAAATACAAAAAAATAACAAGTATTGCAAAATTAAAAAATACATACTGTATTTCAGTATTTAGCATAAAACGTTCCTGTACTATACGAATATTATGTTCTTTGTAAATTCTGAGGAAGTTAGAACGTATGTACTTGATAATTTAAAAAAAAATTACATTTGTATAATATCTTGATCAGTTATGTTATTGCCCCTATAATATTACATTTCCTTTAAATCCATAAATGTACAATATGCATATTTGTTAACTATATTTTAAACTTAGAGATTTTTTGACCCTGCGTAATATAAAATAAGTGGAACTGTGCCGCTTTTTCTGAGTATCGGTGTTATTTATTATATTATAAATTTCTACACCTCACATTTGACAGATAGATAAGTTTGCATGTACTTTTTATGTTATGTTTTAAACATATGTATCGCTTAATTTTTCATAAATGCCGCCGTAATTTCAGTATATTACTTGCACATATGTGGTGTTTGGTGGAGAGCTAGATTTATATGTATTTATACGAAAATTTTGAAAATAATTGTAACTGAACTGCTGATAGTTACAGCTGTAAAGATAGGTAATTAAAATAACGACTTCAGAGCTGGCTTTAGGATAACTTCCAGACTTATAAAAAAAATTTCCTGCGTGATCCCAAACACCGCTGAGATCTATTAAATTGATAATTACTAAAGCGTGATATGTGTGTATAAATATTTTATATGTATAATTTAGAAAACTTCATGCTTCTCTTTGGCACTTTGTCACATTCCGTTCAACACCATTACTACAGCGGAAATAATTAGACCGAAATTATTTAAGTTCAACGAATAAACACACCCGGGTTATGATTATGATGCTAGACATTTTAATGGATATCTACAAAAATGGTATAGCAATAGATTATAAGTTTCTCTCAATTGGCACATAACGGGTTATGTTCAGTAAAACAACGTTTTCAAATTGATCTCAAAATTCTAGACTTTAAACCATTTGTAAAAAGAAATTGTTCTCGTTAAAACAAGTAACAACAATTCCGTCTTACAAAATATATTTTTCAGCCTTATCAGGATAACTCAATAAATTAATTATAATAATAATAAATCCAGGTTAATTCATTTATAAAACTGTTTCTGCTGTCCCTGCAATATCCTGTAAAACTCTTTGAGTAATGTGTTTGAAAGGAAAAAAACCATATACTAAAAAGTCTGAAAATAATACAAAAGATTTGCAGTGGGACAATTTCATATTTACAACAAAACTACAATCACCACACGCGTGTTTGGATTCGCGTCCTCTGCTCCTGAAGTTTTCCCCGTATTGAGAGTCAATAATCACTGTTAACTTCTCATTCAAAGTAACTAACTATTCATGACCGCACATCGTATGGGAATGAATCCCCGAACGGCGCGTTTCGAAAACAAAATAATGCTTTGTGTTTTACAAACTTAAAATAGGCCTCTGTTGGTTGCAAATAAGTGAAACAGAAATATCCCACATTAAACTAACTACTTTCTACGAAAAAAACTGCCACAGAAATAATTTTTGGTCGGAACAGGTTCCGTAAATGTTAATGTCATATTGTCTAAAAATGAAACGAAACCTAAGGACATGGGTTAAAAAAGAAATGATGTTCATAAAAAACTGGAACTTTCATAACTATAATTAAAGGGAATGCTTGAAGATTTTAAATATTATTACAAATAACATTAAATAAACATGTTACGTGTACAGTATACTCATTACAGTCTAAAATATGAAATGTATTAACTACATTAAAAATCACATTTATAATTTTTTTACAAAAATCTCAAAGTAATCTGTTATCCCTACAGCATGACAAACACATTGAACACTACATATAACGAACTTTAAATAAATATTACAAACTCACGATGGATAATCTTGTATATCGAATTCATTGGTAATTACCGAATCTAAAACTATATTGTTTAGTTTGCTTTCGAAAACAAATTAATGTATAAGAAAACTATGATACAAAAATTATCATTCATATTTATATGCAAAAGACAGTGACAACCAGACTCGAACCAGCGCCATATTTCTTTTGAACTTACGACCTTAACCACTACACCAATACATTACATAGTTTGTATTGTTGTTATACAAATGAAATATATATATGTATTTACTACGCAAAAATCTTCAACATTTCATTTTTTTTTTTAACACGTCTATAGGCGGATTGCACATTTTCACGTTCACCGTTTCATAATTTCCAAGTATATTCTCGGCTGAACCATTGCATCAGGATGGCATTTCCTGGCATAACACATCCACCGAATTTTATTGTAGGCTATTAGGTTAGTAAAAAAATATTAGGAGAGGGGGAAAACACAGACACAACCGCATGAACGCATAACATTTTCTCTCCTGGGAAAGAATGCTAAAATGCAATGAAATTAGGGCCTACGCTACAAGGACACAAAGGCTTTATATTCGTTTTAATTCATGTTCATTATTCAACTTCATTTTATTCGCGCGGGCACACGCGCACATTTACATGTTTTAGCTTTTAATACTTATCATAGAATGAGATCATTCGTACCTTCACTTCTCGACTGAAAGCGATTACTGTTGACTACAAAACGTTTTAGAGTTTTACTGTAAAGACGGCTCTTGTAATTTTAGAAACGAGGCTTTTACAAGGACTTATACAATGGTTTGTAAAAGTGCTATATAGTTAATTGTACCTTTTTAAAAAAAATTACAATATAGTGGTAATTAGTTGGATAGGGGTAACTAAACTTGGATCATTTGCGAACTGTCATTCACCGACAGGAGACTTTGTTATTGTCATACGTGCGACACCTTGCTCCGAAAAATAGCGCATTTTACAAAGGCTCACTTGAATATCTCCACAACCCAGTCTTGGACCATCACTTGCAATTTGTATTACACAGGTACAGGATATTATAATCATTTTCTTAAAAAATAGCCTAAGCACAGGCGAGAGCTTTGCAAACTGCAATAACACATTTGAAACGCAATATGTCTTTCGGTGATCACGTAACAAGCAAATAATAATGTGGCAGTCAAAACTTTCCTATAATTATTCGGCTTGCACAGTCCAGGTACTAGTGATAATCTACGCTAATGGACAAAATTTGTCACCTAAATACTGAAAGATACGTTTGCTAAGAGAGCAGTAAGTAATTTGCAAAGGATCCTAGTAGTAGTTTTGTGTCTCGTGTATGAAATAACAGAGGTATTTTGCTGTTTTTCTGCATAAAGCGTACTGGCGGATTCGAGAAATTCGTTAGTGGCAGAAATTTGACTTTGAGCAGTGTATCCGAATTTTCTGTGCAGTTAAAGTCTACACAGAAGACTGAAACGTTGATATTCAGCAGCGCATAATGTTAATTTTCAGAGGCATTCGGTTTTACATGGGTTTTAAATAAATTTTAGTACTCCCATTCATATTTCCGTCTGCACTTGATGTGGGACGTAGGATATCTGAACTTTTGATTTATACATAGAATGGTATATTCTATTTTCCATGATATTCCCTGACAGTGCAGAACATTTCAGCGAATTATAACATAACGAAAGTTTATCCAGTCCGTGTCTGCGTTGTCGACCTCTTTTTAACTTCAAAGCCGCTAAAGACCCAATATGAAAACTGCCACCCAAACGTCATCCAATCTCAGTACTCTACTTCCATCATATTCATACTTTCTTTTTCCTCCGTTTGGAGGAATATAATTCTTTAAATTATTGTTATGCTATTAAAGTAGATCTGTGCAGTGGAACAGCTCATAATTTTCAGTGTAACTAAAACATAGCAAAATATTTATTTTCTGTATTAAAGAGTATTACAAAAATACAAATCAACATTAAAAGAGTCTATGATTTAAAATATTAAACTACATGGATCAGGTTCCTGAAATTAGATTTTCTACGTTGTTTGAATTAGGTTAAATCATTTTTTATAAATACGTCTGTTTCTGATAATTTAATAATTTTAATCGCATTGCTTTACTTATTTGCCAGATGTGTACATCACCAAATATAAAAGAATTCAGTTTTTTTGTAAGTTAATGTAAACTTACCTATTTCTTTGTTATTCTTCAAGTTATGCATCTCGATGCTATTCCGGAAGCCTTCAACGATGATGTCTGCTTCCATAGCAGTCGACGACTTGGCCGAATTTTTATGACAGGCGTGTGGTTTAACAGTCTCGTCTTTTGAAGAAGCTCGCTTGCAAATGCAGTAATAAGCATTCCTTGTACTAATAAAGAGAACTTTTTTGGTCTTGGCACTAATGATACATGCCTAAAACAGAAAACCAACAAACCCTATTCAAATATTAAATACTTAGCGTACGCTTAAAAAAAATGCTATAATTTGAGATAGGGATAGCTTACCACACCAGACAAGGCGTTGAAATTTGTCCCATAAGATCGTTTGTTCCATGCTCCATCGGTAACCACAGCTATGATAGGTACTCCATCCCCACCAACTTCCCCAACTTCTAAGGCTAAACTCGCTTCTTCTCTACCAGTTTCTTTCATTATTCGCCAAGCAACTTTTTTATAACACCTGACAGATGTCTCTGACGTCTCTGAAATGTTTCTTTTGCCATGCATGGCATTTCTAAATTCGTGGCGATGTCTCTAAGCTGCGTAAAAACCTTGCCCTGTGAGTAACATGCTACTGACCCAAGAATCATTTATGTTCATCCATCCTTTGGTTGATTTTGCACATTCAGAACTAATTTTATCCTTCAGACCATACATAGAGCATTGAAAGTGGTAGATACTTTCCATTCCTTTCCTTTCTTCTTTTAGCAATACCATATTGTCGAAGCTACAATCAAATATTTTACTCTGCCTACTTATTCTCGATATTTCAGAAAACAAATTATTTATATCAAAAGTACGTCTCCCTTCAATGGTTGAGATTGAAGTATTTAGTTCTGGTGCTGTGGTATAGCTCTCTGTGCGTTCTGAAAATTCTGGAAACTCAGATTGTCTGCTACTATTGGCATTCCCTTCAGGAGACAAAGGTAGCAGACTAACATTTGATATGTCTAAAATGTTACCTGTAGTGTTTATGTCGACTTCATCTTGACATTCATTTGCACTTGAAAGATCACTGGGGTTACTAGCTTTCTTTTCTGGCGTTGCCATCTCCATAGAAATATTAGGCCAATGGGAACAACCTGGTTCCGAGTTCTCCAAAGATAGTCTTTGCGGTGTGACTGACAGTTCTGATGATCTGAAACAAAGTATTGAGATTCTTAACGAAAATGTTGAAATTACATTTACATATTACATAAACAATTTAATTAATATATTCATAGAAAACATACAATAAACGGACGAATTACTTGTATAAATTCTTTCACTTATCAACGCCGTCTACCTTGCGCACCAATTGTGCTGCAGTGTGTTCGTAATACATGTTTTAAGAGAACCTGTTCTACTTGTTTGCTAACTTTTGAGGCACGGAAAGAAATCGCACCTCAGACTAGTATAGAGTGCAACGTTTAACATTTCATTCTTATTGCTAACATTAACTTGAAACCCTTTAAAATACCCAAAACAGCATTTCCAAACTGATGTATATATGCGATACTAGTATAAGTCTGCATTAAACTTTTGATATAAACTTTTGACTGATAAAATTATAGATTTATCGCCTAAAATACCATAATAAACGTAGCACGACGAAAAGTCTGCACGCCAGTTCAGAGCCTTGCGCGTAGAGGCGAGCGGATACTTAATGCCCGCGCCAGTGTCACCCTTAGTGCTCTTNTGTCGCCCTTAGTGCTCTCCTGCTTCTGTGCCGCAAAAGCGGAAAATAGTTTCTGGTAGACGGGCATTACAAAGAAGTGTAAAGTTAACTTATCCAGAGTATATTTCAACATAATGTCAGGCATAACTACAAAACGAAAAAAATGTTTGCGGCAGTTTAAGTATGATTCATGAAGTTTAATGTTTATAAGGGAAATAATATGTGCAGAGTTGAAGAGGACACCGATAGACAGTGAGGATGTAAGAAGTTGGAAAATGATAGGTCAGGTTCAGGATGTGGCGTTGATAATAGAAGGTTGCGCCGGGTCAATGTCCTCAACCGTGGGACCTTTAGTGACATCACCGTGGTCATGTTTGTATATGATGTTACCCACTAGGTGTAGTTTACGTAAAATTTATTATCTGTATATTTTACCCAATTTCAAAAATGCTTATTTTATTCAGCAGAGTATCTAAATGTTGCACATAGCGAGGTACAAATTTAACTAACTGTGATTTTTAATATTCATAAATCGTTATTGATATTAAAAACTTTCAAATCGCACGATTAACAAAATATTTATTTTAATGTTCAGTAAAATCGAATTTCCAAACCATTGTAAACCAACAAAACTTTGTTTTATGCTACGGCAATATTCAAAATATTTAATCAATGATATAATTTTAAATTTTAATATCATATTTGTCCTAAATTAACGGGAAAATAGAACGTACAGTTCAGTAGGCAAAGTCACAGCTGAGGTCATTAGTCCGGCGCCACTTGCTGCGAACGGCGCCACATCTTGCGACCAAACCGTCCTTGTCCATCTGCAAATATAAAACACGGGGGAGAAATATTATGCAGACCTGCGAGGTTAAACCCATAAATAATCAAATAATCGACGGAGTAACATGAGATGGAAATGGAGCAAAGATGGAATCCTGTGGTGGGAGGAACAAAAGTACCCCTAGAAATCTCGCAGAGACCACCACGTTTCCTATTTACAAAAATCCGAGNCTTGCGACCAAACCGTCCTTGTCCATCTGCAAATATAAAACACGGGGGAGAAATATTATGCAGACCTGCGAGGTTACACCCATAAATAATCAAAGAATCGACGGAATAACATGAGATGTAAATGGAGCAATGATGGAATGNAATGGAGCAAAGATGGAATCCTGTGGTGGGAGGAACAAAAGTACCCCTAGAAATCTCGCAGAGACCACCACGTTTCCTATTTACAAAAATCCGAGGTGAACCTGCCGGGAGTCTGACTAGTTGCCTTTGGTAAAATGGACTGGTATGATCCCCACAACACCCGAGCTTTCAGCAATCCGTAAGAATGGCAGTAATCGACACCTAGGTTGGGGCCCAGAAATTGTTAGCCACATACCTGTCACTCCAAATCCATAAAACTGAAGTTCCGTTTAAAAATAGGACTAAAAACTCTCATAGCATATTTGTGTTTCTTGAGTTTTTCAAAATCAAAATAATGGTATGAACATTACAATTTTTCCTTATAAAACTAACTGAAGTTATTGTCATAATAAATCCATGAGGCCAATTCCTCGCTAGTGTATCGCAGTAGCCCTGCGACTATGTAAGCTAAATTATTTTAGATCTGTGTTTTAATTTTTGTGTGTATGTATCTGTATACATATTCATATATAAGATATATGTATATATATAATTTCCTGACTTAATACCTGAGAGACTATATGAGAACTTTTATGTTGACTTAATATAACATATTGCCAGGAACATCACCATCACCATCAACATCCTTTCCACTTCGTTAATTCTTATAAAAATATATATTATAAGGGAACACAATAGCCTTAGTATGAAACTCTTAAAAGCTAGAAGGAAATTAATGTGCCCCACCTATTTGAATAANATACATATTCATATATAAGATATATGTATATATATAATTTCCTGACTTAATACCTGAGAGACTATATGAGAACTTTAATGTTGACTTAATATAACATATTGCCTGGAACATCACCATCACCATCAACATCCTTTCCACTTCGTTAATTCTTATAAATATATATATAAGAAGGGAACACAATAGCCTTAGTATGAAACTCTTAAAAGCTAGAAGGAAATTAATGTGCCCCACCTATTTGAATAANATACATATTCATATATAAGATATATGTATATATATAATTTCCTGACTTAATACCTGAGAGACTATATGAGAACTTTTATGTTGACTTAATATAACATATTGCCAGGAACATCACCATCACCATCAACATCCTTTCCACTTCGTTAATTCTTATAAAAATATATATTATAAGGGAACACAATAGCCTTAGTATGAAACTCTTAAAAGCTAGAAGGAAATTAATGTGCCCCACCTATTTGAATAACACACAAATTTCTCTAGGCATCATCTTAGAATTACAATGTCCGAAATCGAACTCATGCAACACATTGATATGTCTACCAATGTTATGGTTAACTTTACTATGTATTAGTTTTTGTGAGCAAGGAGGTGACGTCATGCAATAAAATAATCAGCAGTGCTGAATTAATTTTGACGTATCGCTTACGAGGTAAGTCCGACTACAACCGCGAGTTCATTGCATAGACATCACACGTGATACATACACGACTGCAACACGAATTTACTTTGTCATGTTCGCATATTCTGGGTGTATTTAATATGCTGCAAATGTGGTTCACGGTTATGCATCCCCTTTCCATTTTAATAAAAAAAAAACACGTACTACCACTCTTCGCTAACTGCACACCCACTCACAATACATTTATATTCTACATATCTTGTTACCTCTTTTTTCTAAGGAAAACTCTTATTTCTGACTTACCTTTCATTTGTATTAGCATAACAGTCGTCACGTGAGTCAGAACAGGCCACGGAGGGTCCCGAATCATCTGTTTTGGCACATCCATTTTTTGCAATTTTGTTCGCTTATTCTTTACTTATCAGACGTGTTCTGAAAAAGATTAAAAAATTTCAGTAAAAATAGTTTTAAAAAAAATTTATGTTTATTAGTTCACATTTAAATTGTATCTAGGGTATCTAGGGAAGAAAAAAAAGATAAGCATTCGTATGTAAGAACCTGTGGACTATACAGTAATAAAAGTGCTTTCCACTTAGTTAAATCATATTTTTGCGTTATTCTAATTTGCAAAATTTATAATATTGCGGTTTGGCGCAATCACGACAGATATACTCGCATTGTGGATCTGACGACAATTATACACGTATTGTGGATCCGAAGGTAATAACAAAATTTGTCTGTTACAAATGCGCTCGTCGTACAGCATCAACGCGACACACTCATATTATATCCATAATTTACACCTTTTATCACTTCAACATGTGACCCCCATTGTCAACACGCAATAATTAGTATGCAATGACGGCAAANTCCGTAATTTACACCTTTTATCACTTCAACATGTGACCCCCATTGTCAACACGCAATAATTAGTATGCAATGACGGCAAAACATGAAAATCGGTTCAAGATTCTTTTCGGTTGTTAGAAATTATCGGAGCACAAAGCTTCTAAAATACTGACTCTAAAATCAAAGGAAAGACAAAATCTACACATGTGTTTATTTTATTCGAGATATTTACCTGACGCATTCTAAAAATATTAAGTACTTAGTTAAAGAAACGCCTTTAGCACTAAGAAGCTGAGTTTCCTTTCGTGAAAGGTTTGTTAATCATGTTGTGTACGTGAAATAAAAGTAAACGGGGGTTGTCAAACTCGCAACCAAAAAGAAACTAATACAAATATAATATTGTATTTGTTACATTTGCATTTTTACATATTTTATTTTCACAATTTTCCAATATCGCGGTAGAGGTTTACATTCATTTGACGTATTATTTGTTGTTCTGATGCCGCTGAAATATATCAATATTTTTTCAACAAAATGGTGGTCTTGGTATAATACTTTGATCCGCANTTCTTTGATCCGCATACATACAGTATTTTATGAAAACAGTGTATCACGTTGAACTAATTTTATAAAAAATCAGAAATAGGAGTTTATTNTACTTTGATCCGCAAACATACAGTATTTTATGAAAACAGTGTATCACGTTGAACTAATTTTATAAAAAATCAGAAATAGGAGTTTATTAGAAGTTTAATATGCTGTTTTATTTTCGTGTTGAGTTAAAGTAACTTTAAATTCCTTGTAGTGATTTTCGTGAAATAAAGATCAGTATGTTTGGAAATACACTTGAAAATATGATATGAAAACACACATGTATAAACAGCGCTCCCAGAATACTTTTACACGAATAAAACCTACCTGGTACCATCGAAATATTTAACTCTTCCTTTATTCCACTTTCGTTTCCTGTGATTTGCGTGCAACCTTATGCTGGTTTTCTTCCCTCGTCTTCTCCTATCGTCAACACATTTCATTCTTCCAGTGCTGCAATATAATTATTCAAGAGAAAAACGTAAAAAATTTTCACGTAGCAGAAAGAATTCCTTGGCTCCTTCACATGGCTCAATATACTTCACGCGACTCAACTAACAGCCAGGGTGTTGGCTCAACTCACACGCGTTTACTGCACACCCTGTGCGGCGAGAGGTAGGGGCTGCTTAGAGTGCCAGAGCTGGTCCCTTTCTCCCCCATCCCTCGCTCGATGGCTGCCGCTGTCAATAGCCCAAGAGAGCACCACCTGATGGACACCGAGCAAGTGTAAAACATGCCGCAGAAATACGCGTTTCTCTCGAAATTTATTGCGGTAACCCTATCATTTTACTTGTGAAAATGCTGTACAAAACTTCATCGCACTCGGTCATACAAGTTTCACGCCACTTTTATAAGTACATTTTAAGATACAACAGCCTTTTTTTTAGCGATTTCTAAGGCCCTCAAAATCATGTTCCCTTTGCGCGGTATGCCTTAAAAATGGTATGCACGGATAGACTGAAACGTGATTTCTTTTCTTACGAAAACAGATTGCTAACACGTGCCGCAGTATCTGTGAAAAATGTGTATTTCAGACACACAGCAACGCCGTTCACTCATTAGGTAGACGGGCGCCCGGGAGCTATTTTCCGCTTCTGAANGAGCGGTATGCCTTGAAAATGGTATGCACGGATAGACTGAAACGTGATTTCTTTTCTTACGAAAACAGATTGCGAACACGTGCCGCAGTTTCTGTGAAAAACGTGTATTTCAGACACACTGCAANCGCAGTATCTGTGAAAAAGGTGTATTTCAGACACACAGCAACGCCGTTCACTCATTAGGTAGACGGGCGCCCGGGAGCTATTTTCCGCTTCTGAAGCAGAAAAGCGCGGGAGCAATAAGGGCGCCACTGCCACGAGCATCAAGCGCCACTAAGCATAAGACTCCGAACAGCAGTGTTCTCGTGGAGAGTGGGGAGATTCGGGTGACTCTTAACCGCTAGATCTCTAGAGGCAATGTTATAATAAAACCAAATATGTATTACAACTACAGTTGACATTAATTTTCTCTGTGTAATCATTGTATGAACTGTAATCAGGAAAGGTTTCATCTTAATGAAAAATAACCCCACTTTGAGTGTTAATATCAGGCCTCGAATACTGAAACATCTGGTCATATGTTAATACTTTACTCTGCATTATTTTACACATCTCACTATAATGTACCACTAGTAATTTTTATTGTACATTGTGGATTAAACAACATCTCAACATGTCCGAGTGCGTGCACATTACCAGTAGTGCCAACCAACTTTCGATAAAAAGCCAAATTTGATCACCAATCTCGAACCTGATCTTCTTACGCGAAAACGGCACGGGTGTAGAGAACATGCTACACTGAAGAGCCAAAAATAACTGGTATACCTGCCTAATATAGTTTAGGCTCCCCTTCCCCCTCCCCGAGCACGTAGAAGTGCCGCAAGACGACGTGACATGGACTTGACTAATGTCTGAAGGTATGCAGGAGGCAATTCACACCATGAATCCTGCAGGGCAGTNTGTAGAGCAGTCCACAAATCCAATATGCGCCAATTTGAGAAACGGTTGCATGTCTGTCATGTTTAATGGTTCTCGTCAGTCGTCGTTTGTCCCGTTCTTTCGCGATCTTTTTCCGGCCACAGCGATGTCGAAGATGTGATGTTTTACAGGATTCCCGATATTCACCGTACACTCGTGAAATGGTCGTACGCGAACATCCAAATGTTATCGCTACTTCGGAAATGATATGTCCCAGCTCTCGTGCGTCGACTATAACATTACGTTCAAACTCACTTAAATCTTGATAACCTGCCATTGTAGCAGCAGTAACCGACCTAGCTGCTGACCGCATCGCNTACGTTCAAACTCACTTAAATCTTGATAACCTGCCATTGTAGCAGCAGTAACCGACCTAGCTGCTGACCGCATCGCATTACTCTGATTGGTTCGATACCTCTGTTATTTTCAAACGCACGCCTATACCAGTTTTTTTGCTCTTCAGTGTAATTACAGCATTCTGATTAGCAACACCTTCATGAACAGGAATACTCCTCCAACCAATTATGTCTCGCGGATCCACTTCAGACAAATCCGTAAATGTCGGATAGTTTGCATTATGAGCCTTATGAAAGAAACAAAATTCAAAAACTCTACNACTTCAGACAAATCCGTAAATGTCGGATAGTTTGCATTATGAGCCTTATGAAAGAAACAAAATTCAAAAACTCTACGACCAGCATTAGTAGTTATACCTTGATGACCAAATGGATACAAAAAAGAAAGGAGAATATAACTCTCTTCTACACCCAACACTTTAACACACCATGAATCATCTTCTTTATCAACGTCAACATAAACAGTCAAAATATTACGATACACAGGATGATTCCTAGAAACATGGTGTTGCCTTCGAAGCATTATGTTATGTGTCTTCTCTAATGACAAGTAGCAAAGTGAATTCCGNTCCTAGAAACATGGTGTTGCCTTCGAAGCATTATGTTATGTGTCTTCTCTAATGACAAGTAGCAAAGTGAATTCCGATACGCTTGCGGTAAACTTAAATAACAAACATAATATTACAAAACAATTTGATTTATTAATACTGATACACTTGCGGTGAATCTATTAACAAACAAAAAATTATATATATTTAATAAGGCAAACATCAGCAGAACATTTAGTAGGGAAAAATTTCTAAGTCTATAATATTTAAAAATCGAACAACCGGTAGTTAATCGCAAGCGTATCAGAATTCGCTTTGTTCCGTGCTAGTAACACATTGACGTACAGTGTATGGTCCGCGGGCTACATCGTATTACTGTGGAATGCCATCGCTTCATTTACTATAATTTAATTAGAAAATAGGCATAACAACTCCGAGAGACCGCAACATTTCGCGTCTGCGTGTAAAACAGTTTGCATGTCACGAAGGCGAACGAAATTGGCGCGATCGTCTACACGCGAGAATGCGTTTCCGTCGTAGNTAAAACAGTTTGCATGTCACGAAGGCGAACGAAATTGGCGCGATCGTCTACACGCGAGAATGCGTTTCCGTCGTAGATAACATGATTCCGTTCGCCTTCGTGTTATGCAACTTGTTTAACTCGCAGGCACGTGTAGCTGCGGATTCCCGGCGTTGTTATGCATATTTTCAAATTAAATTAAAAAATACTACATACATTTTCTGAACATTTAGCTTCTATGATTTGTTGTTTCTATTAGTCCATAAATGCTGTGGATTGAATTTCGACATGTTATTCAAAAACACTTTTTATACTTGTCCGGGTTCCTTTATTATTATTTCGTTTTTTTTCTTCTGGACCAAAAAAGCGTTTGTTTTTGTTTTATTATTTTGTAATATTTCAAGAAACAATGAAAAAATGGGGAGTAAAATCATGTCAAAATATTAATTATTTCTGAGATCAAGTTGAGAATTTATTTTGGATACCTAAATTAGTTTCATGATTGTGTAAGTTAAAGAAATCTACTGACGGGAAAGACTAAATATTACCCGCTTGGTAAAATTAAATTTTGCTTCTAGAAGAAGTTGGTAATAATGTATGGCCGTTACAAATTCTGAAAACCCAATTTCTGTACACCTGTTACGTATTGTTATAGTTTGTTTCTATTGTGGCCAAACTGTACTTGTTGTTATGGTTTGGGGAATCTCATGATGGTAGAGCATGTGGGCTAAATAATTATAAGAAGCCATTGGTTACTTTATGGCTTTATAATAAAACATCTAAAAAGTACATAAAATACCATAAGGTCGGGGGAGCATTGTTAGTTTAAATACATTCACTGCCTTGCTGAGAGCCACGTTAGTATATTGTAATTGTCTCACCTTGAGAAGTAGCCGAAGACTTCTTGTGACTTCCATCTCGGCCGGCGTCACCTATGTCGCCGCTCTGCATTGCCCTGTTATCTACGTGGCATAATGCAACATGGCCTGATTACGTGGCTGGTAGAGGGCACTCCTACTTACCTCGGATTGGCGTGTTCAGGCAGGCCGTTGAATTAAGGCATGTTCACACTATCGTAACAGTATGTACAACAGTCACAGAGTAGCAATTGTATCGCCTTAGAAAATACTTGCATGAATGATTAAATTCAGTCATCTGCCGACTACATTTAAATGATTCAGGCAAAGGTTTATGTTAATTGAATCTCACCACTGGTAATTTCAAGTATTCGGAGAGTTGCTCTCTACCTACGACTACATGACAATGTCCGTTCTCAGGTTGTTCGAAAGGACTGTACATGAGTTTTCAGTTCCTAGAGATAGTTTTATAGCTGCGCAAGTCAAGTTTAATAAAATCTTATTTATTAGTACTGTCACAGTATCTACATANCTAGAGATAGTTTTATAGCTGCGCAAGTCAAGTTTAATAAAATCTTATTTATTAGTACTGTCACAGTATCTACATAAATTCTTATTAGTAAGAAATCACGCACGGAAGAAAATACTTGCTTTAAAATTGAAAAAAATTTCTCGTAGGGTTACAAAAAAATTAGCAGTTGGTTTTGAGTTTTTTTTTTTAATCTACACCATTTTTATAGATATAGTAATTAATAACCGTTTCTGTGTACGTAAGACACTTACGAGNCTAGAGATAGTTTTATAGCTGCGCAAGTCAAGTTTAATAAAATCTTATTTATTAGTACTGTCACAGTATCTACATATATTCTTATTAGTAAGAAATCACGCACGGAAGAAAATACTTGCTTTAAAATTGAAAAAAATTTCTCGTAGGGTTACAAAAAAATTAGCAGTTGGTTTTGAGTTTTTTTTTAATCTACACCATTTTTATAGATATAGTAATTAATAACCGTTTCTGTGTACGTAAGACACTTACGAGNTTTTTTTTTTAATCTACACCATTTTTATAGATATAGTAATTAATAACCGTTTCTGTGTACGTAAGACACTTACGAGTGTCTTTGGGAACTAAAGATGTTACTACAAATTGGTTTTTTCACAGTTTTATGATGTTCTGTATACTTTTATTGTGCGTAACTATCTAGAAACTGTGATTTTATTCCAAGTTCATGGTCAAAACATGAAATATTCTCTGCCTTCGCAAATTTATCGATTTTGACTTGCTGTTTTTATGGCGTTAGCTATTCCTTATATCACCACAGTACATAAATAGAAAGATTGTTTTGCTTCATAAATTTCCAACTATAATTTAAGCGTTTCCGTATTTTTTTTTAATGACCAGATGGAACTTCAGCTATTTCTCGGACAGCCATCTAATCTGCAGCGGTTTTAAACACAACTCTTGAATCACCGAAACTACGGTGGGGAGAACAGTTCACAAACTAACTTGAGAGTTCGAGTCAACAACCACATGGAAATCTTTATCTATTTCTTCCTGATTCAAATATAGAAGGATTTATTGAAAAAAGCGACAACAGAAGCTTAGCTAATTACTTTGCCCATCATTACAGACATAATGTACGAACAACTAATGCCATCTTTATGCAACAGTTAGCTTAATACAGAATGGTATATATTAATTAATTCCCGTCTTTTGAAGGAAACCAAGTAACAGCTGTTAGCACTCAGGTGCAAATATTTAGACAGAAACATTAAATGTATTGCTTCTACAGTGAAACATTTCCAGTAATGACCTTGACTCTTCTGTTATGACACTAAAAGAAATAATTTCTGTATAGGGGATGATACAGCCTCTGGCGCAAACCCACGCCTTTGCGCCAGGCTCATCGGTGCAGCGTGCATAAACTTCTGCGAGTCACATCTTGCTCCTGTAGTTGCGCAAGACGGAGAGAGATAATTGGGAACTTCGCCCGCGAACACTAACTTGCTATAGGCTGCCCACGGTAAAGTGAGCACTTTTCAGGCGCCACTTACGTTTTTCCTTTCAGCCAATTTGTATCCTTTAATTACCTTTCTAAATAAATAGTGAAATGTAAGTAATAAACACAGCGTGTATATAGCCCACCGCACTCGGAAGTTAACGTCTAAGGCTAAAATAAAATACATTCCAAGTGAGCGTGCTTTCAAAAGTGCTAACTTTACCGTGAATAGCCTATAGTTGTTATAGCACAACTTTACGTTAAGGATACCCGGCTGTAATGAAAGAAATGCCTGACGGAAGGTGTGGAAATGCACAAGTGTTACGTTCCGCAGGTTTTATTGCCACCCAGGGGGCCGGGGTTGCGAAAAAAACAAAAAAATGGTTGCCTGTAAAGTCGGTTTTACGGGCGAAGATTTTACGTGACAACGTAGTGCTGCGCGCNCCGGATCGCAGGCGTGTCGCACGCTCCTTCGTACGCCAACTGACGCGCTCTCACCCGCCAGGTACGTCCAGTGTCTACTATAGACTGTTCGAGGTAAACTGAGCATTAATGTAAGCCCTGCTTGAGATCTACTCCTATGCACATCTAGTATCCTTCCACTATACGTAAAATTAACCTTGCCATGACCCTGATCACTTTATTCATTTCTCAGTCGGGCGAAACTGTAGACATCTAAGAAAAGTGAATATATAACGAATTTCCTGATTCTTACACTTGTGTGAATTAAAAAAGAAGAAGAAAAATGGTAAGCAAAATAATTAATTTAAAGTATTCGCAAATGTTAACCTAACACTTAATAGTTCAATGATAAGACAAGGGACTACTTAACTTCCGTTGTTACCATCTTTACTTGGCGCATGCTAGTCAGTCTGCCCGTTTAAATAGCTTCAAGGTAAGCGCAGCGACGTTTTTCAAACGTTGGTTTCAAAACTGCCCACTTTACCGTGAATGGCCTATAGGTGAATTTTCTGACGTGACTTGCTTGTTTCAAACACGTAAGTTTCCCATCGTGGTAACTCCGCGAACAAACAAAATTGGTTACGTTTTTCTGTCAGTGTGTAATTATTTTCACTCGTTGCATTACGACACGATGTAATTTCCAAACTGTAGTCTATACCAATCGAAAGTAATGACAAGTCTCTGATTAACACAAAAAATAATAATATATTAAATGGCAGGGGAGTGTCTGTGCATTGTTGTTGCCGGATAACTCCAGGAATTGGTGTTCCTAATCAAACGCAAAAGTTACGGGGCACCATTATGGACGTGTCGATTTTTTTTACAGCGAAATTGCCAGGAATAAACATTAAACGCATTTAATATCTGAGCAACGCCAATACTTTGGGCAGCATTTATTTTTCGTACAGCCGGGAATTTTTGCAAAATAGCGTAATGAAATGCTTGATCACGCAAATCATGGTGGTGTTGGTCGGTGGGTTTTCTCGGAATCTCCCGTTTCCCTCGTCCTTGCATTCCGTCACTGCTCCATAACCACCTCACTTCCTCCTCATTGGCTCTCAAGACCGCAATGTTAGGAGCCGCCCAAAGCCCTCCACTCAACGTTGAGTTAGTGGAAACTATAAAAACACGTTTTCACTCAGTATTCTGAGGTTAGTTTATGAGATCCTGTTAGGTTGGTATANGTTAGTGGAAACTATAAAAACACGTTTTCACTCAGTATTCTGAGGTTAGTTTATGAGATCCTGTTAGGTTGGTATACTACGATGTAAAATTATGTGTGAAAGCGAGAATGCACAGTAACGATGGGAAACCAAAAACACATGCGCAGTTTTATAATGTCTGCGATATTCAGGTTCTCGTGTAAAATATATTATCACAGAATAGTGTAAAATATATATTTATTTATTTATTTATGAAACGGGCGCCTTTAGCGCACACGNGTTAGTGGAAACTATAAAAACACGTTTTCACTCAGTATTCTGAGGTTAGTTTATGAGATCCTGTTAGGTTGGTATATTACGATGTAAAATTATGTGTGAAAGCGAGAATGCACAGTAACGATGGGAAACCAAAAACACATGCGCAGTATTATAATGTCTGCGATATTCAGGTTCTCGTGTCTAATATATTATCACAGAATAGTGTAAAATATATATTTATTTATTTATTTATGAAACGGGCGCCTTTAGCGCACACGNAAATATATTATCACAGAATAGTGTAAAATATATATTTATTTATTTATTTATGAAACGGGCGCCTTTAGCGCACACGCCAGGCATATGGCGCCACTGGCCAGCAAAATGTCGCAATGTCGATCACCTATCAGCACCTGGTATCTTACTAGCCAGCCAGTAACATAGCCAATAGGGAAACTTTAACTGCATGTAGTAGTGAATCAGATAATAAACGTCTACCACGACTTGAAAAAAATAAATTTCAACTTAGAATTATAAATTAACATATTATATATATAAAATATACAACGCGTGTATTTGATTAATTTATCATCACAATGGTTACAATAGTGTAACTCCATATTCTCACTACATTGATAGTAATGAAAGTGAACAATTAACTTGATTGCACAAAGCAATTATGTTAATGGTTTTTTATGGTGCTTCATTTGGTCTGCAAACAGTTACATCGGTTCAGTGACGAGACTCACTCTACTCTTCACACATAACAGCTCGAATTTTCGCGGTCCTATAGTAATAAGATAATGGCCTGGTCACACGGCGAATGGAAGTAGATGTCAATCAAATTAAATATTTATCACGACCGCCTGTGCATTATTTCGATAAAGAGAGTGTCTTTGTGTCGGGCAAAAATTCGTCAGTTCTAAGCGTCGTGAAGTGGACAGAGGGGCCAAAACTGGACTAAGAGAAAAAATTAAAATTTCAAATTAGATTATTAACCGTGTAACTACATACCTGGTGATCTACTCAATTTCACGTGTCTCGTAGGCGTGTTGACAGGCTTATGCATTACAGGCATAAGCTATGTAAAAAAAAACAATGAATAAATAATCTGATGTGGCATTTGGCCGCTTTTATTGTAATGGTTTTTCTTCAAACTTTTGTAAATTTACGCGTAATGGTCAATTGAAAAAATCAGCAAAGTAACGTTGTTCTTTCTTAAAACTATCACGTATTAAAAAATAACCAGTTTGCCTTCTATTAAAAGGCGTAGTTTTACCAATCACAGCATGAATTATTTATCTAGAAATAGAGTTGTACCAGTTCGTAGTGCCGGGACGAGTATCAGTAATGTCTACGATAGTATGACACCTGTGCACCGACTGTCAAGGTTGGCAGGACTGGCGCCGTACTCGCAGGACACGCACACTCCTGGTCGAGCTGTCGTAAGGACCCGGGACATGGTCTACTCCTGCACTGTTCTAGCTGCTGTAGTGGCGATAACAGCAGTGTCCGTCTACTGGAGGATCTTCTACGTTTACGGCGGCCTCAGTGCGAGTAAATTGATCAGCGATGCTGGAGCGCTAGTGTTGATGGTGTTGGCCGTGACGACAATATATATCTCTGCCCTTGTGTTCAAGAGAAGCGCCATTCTGGATTTCATGCAGAACGTCGAAGTGATAGACAACGTGCTTTTGGAGAACAGTNGTGCGAGTAAATTGATCAGCGATGCTGGAGCGCTAGTGTTGATGGTGTTGGCCGTGACGACAATATATCTCTCTGCCCTTGTGTTCAAGAGAAGCTGCGTTCTCGATTTCATACAGAACTTGGAAGAGATAGACAACGTGCTTTTGGAGAACAGTGCAATTCACCAATGTGTTTACTCTTCGTTACTGAAACAGGTAAATGTATTATATTTACATTTTAATTTNTCGAAGTGATAGACAACGTGCTTTTGGAGAACAGTGCAATTCACCAATGTGTTTACTCTTCGTTACTGAAACAGGTAAATGTATTATATTTACATTTTAATTTGTCTTCATACATTGCATGTACTAAACAAGCATATGTAAAAATTATTTGTTTTATTTAACATAAACACGTAAGACTAAAGCGAAATTTATTAAACATTTCTGCTGCTTACAAATAACGAGGAATAAAAAGAATGAGATGTAAGACTATGCGGCATAATTAAAATAAAAACAAGTTTAAATTATTCATCACAAAACGGTAAATCAGAATCCATATATCTGGGTTTTTGACGCAAAATAATTGTCAAATATTCGTGGAAAAAAGCACCATTTTAAAGTAAAAAAAAAAAGGTAGGTTTATCGAGACATTACGATTCAGTCAAATTAATAACATGAAAGAAACGAAGATAGCATATTTTAAAACAAGGAAGAAACAACGACTGCGAAACAACACGGGGAACCAAGAAATCAGAACGTTTAGGGAACTAAGATCTGTTCAGGTCCTTGGGGGGTTGTTTGTCAATTTTAGCAAAGAAAAAGGAAAGTTCAATGAAGTTGTGAATGTTTAAAAATTATTATATTTTCTATAGCCTTCAAAACAGGTAAACATTACATATCGCCTTCGATAGTATTTCCTCTGTAGCTTCTCCTTTTACGTTAGTTTGCTACACGTCATTGCACAAGCAGACAGAATATAAACTGTAGGCGAATGCTTGTTAATGTGTTACTTGTTGACTGCAAAAAGAATACAAAATTTAATGTACGCCTGAGTTGCTAGGCCTTCAAAGAGTAGTTTGTTTTAATAACTATGATATTATTGCCTCACATGTCAAAGTGTTCGATATTATTGGGAAAAAAATTCCACGCTAACTTGTATGGATTATTTTGCTACGATTGATTACAAATTCGTTATTGCAATTTAATGCATCAAGAAAGGTCTGACACATTGCACTAACTAAATTCAGGACTATTCAAAAAATTAACTCACCTGTAATTTTTTCCGTGTTGTAGCTGATCTTTAAGGTAGTTTAAGAACCATCATTTTGTTAAAACCGACGAGTACTTTCTGGTATTTTAAAAGTAATAACCAAGTATTCCTGTACTTAATTTTCTGTTTATAATATATAATTTAAACAGTAGAAGCTACAATTAATTAAAAATGTCATCATACAAAACGTGAGATGAACAGGTAAAATACGGAAGAAGCAAAACTAAATACGTCAGGGCTATTCTAAATTAGGAAATTTGGGTATAAAATTTATTTTGCAAAAAAATTTTGTCCTGTGGTTGGAAATGATTTCCATGTAAATGTTTACTAAATTTAAAGTATGCATACTTAATTTCGACATATTTTGTGTAGCTGCAATCATTGCTTATCTCAGATAGAATTTTAGGCGACTAGTTGCACAACCAAACAAATTGCACATTTTTTAGTAACATAAATGTTTCATTTTAGGTAAAATTTATTATTTCATAATATCGAATTCATGTTATACTTTTTACAAGACAGTGGAAAATGTATAAACATTGCACGTCTCAGTTATGAAATGATGCCTTGCACAGGCGAATATGAGAAAAGCTTTGAGTCCCAACAAAAATGAAAATTTTAGCATCATAGCTAAGGTTATAATAAATTAAAAGACGCCGAAGTAAAATATTATATATTTCTTTCCATCGGATTATTGAGTTAAAAGTGCTATTTTCTCTTCTTTAAAACAATATATTGTTTTTTTTTCGTCTTCTTTGATAGCGGCTAGTTAATAGTTAGGTATGCCGTTACATGGTCGAGTGATTTGTGCATATTCTACTGACATGAAAATAAGTTACAATGATACTAAAGAGAACAGAACTAATTACATATTAGCCTACATTCCTCAATGCGTATATACTTTCAAGTAATTCTTTACGTTATAGATGGTTCGTACAGCGGAAGATTGTATGTTAAAAAAACAATTATTGAAAAACTGTTGTCTTCAGAATCATAAGGGGTATTTACATCCACCAATATATGTATATTTCAAGACAGGCAATAATAAATTAATGCCCATAATAAATGTTATAATTACCCATATTAGAAAACATTACTTTCTTTTAACTCGCCCTGATATGTTTAATGTGATGGCGATTTTTGACCATTTTTGAGAGTTAAAGCGGTACCCAAATAGATAAAAGACAGAGTATAAAAAGTTTTAAAAGTTTTTTCCATAATGGGAGTGAAACTCAGTGCACTGACTAGGTACATTATACGATTTGGTATAGGTTGACGCTAATCGCCTCCTTGTGATATGATGTACAGGGAGGGTCATAGTGTTCAAGTTATTTTTACCAGGCACAGACTATAAGGTGCCTTGGAGATTTGATAGGGTGAAAAATAATGTAGTCACTCTGTGTTTCAAATGTACTAGGTTATATTGTTTGGAATAATAATGAATACATACCATGAGATGTGGTACCTTGCGAGTTGGAGGCCTTAAGGGCTAGATTAACGTACTCACTAACTGTTGCCGACGTCTTGGGGGACACATCCCTGAGTGGCGATATTGGTACTTATCTGTATTTGTTGTTGGGTTGTTGTTCCGGCGGTAGTTTGAGGTCTGGTGAGTTGGGTGGCCCTTTTACAGACCCTCGTGCTGGCTGTTTCGTGCTCTCTCTCCTTCCATTTTCGATATCGCCCTCTGCGTCCCGACGTGATGCTCCGTCGCCATCCGGCGCCGTCTACTTCCTCTTGGGGTGGTGCCTCTCGTGAGGCCACCACTCGACTCCCTGGTTCAGTCTGGCGCTTCGCGTCTCGATTGGGTGATATGACTGTTCTGACTGATTCTAACTGACTCTAGTCCAGCGCCCCCCGAAGCACGGAGTTACAGGACGACTGTCTACATCACTGACTCTCCTCTCGGCGTGGTGTTATGAGTCACCCTAACTCACTGACTCTGCCAGGATCCGACCCCCACCCTCGGCGTGCGATATCACTGACTCGACAGACGCAACTCATGCACTCGTTCAACTGACTCCAACGAGGGTCTCTGGTGAACCCCCCACCCCCACTAAAACCTGACGTGCGCCTCTCGACATCCTGACAGACGACTCACTTGACTAAGTGATGCAACTGACCCCATTCAACTGATTCCGGCGAAGGGCTCCGGAGAGCCCCTCTACCCGATGTAAGCCTCTTGGCGTCACGACTGACTTCAACTGATCTGATGCAACTGACCCCCTCCATGTCCTGCAAATTGGCTTTTAAACTCTCTGGATCTCCCCACATATCCTTACACTTGTGTCTCTTGTTAGTAGAAAGGGGTGGAAGGTGCCGAACAATGACCCACTTTCTCCACATGAAATGACTCTTGTTTGAGGAGGGGGAAGAGGGGTGACCTGAGGCCCTACGACCAAATGTTGTCAGCCTTTCTCCCTTGGCTAACTCGTGCGGCGTTAGCGCAACTTTAGCTTGCATCGGAATTTCGTGGTGCGTGTCTCTGTTTTCCGGCGTTTTGCTAGAGTATGGTGGGGACTCGTGTCACAACTGCCAAGCTTTTTCAGCCTTTTTCTGTTGGATCTCTCCTTCAGCACGTGTCTTAATTCTTTCGTGGGCGAAAAGTGCTACCCCACCGCAGCTTGATCTTGGCACACGTTAATGACTTCTACGTCCTCTCAGGTCGACTTGCCCTGGCCGCACAGTTTCCCGTGGCGCGTGTCAACTGTAGACGCTCGTGGGATATAACATGGCGGGGGTGTGTCAGCAATGCTTCTACTTACAATATGTGTTATGGGTTAAGGTCAAGATCCATTACACGACTTCAGATACATGACAGTTTAAGAGACAATATTACATTTATTTACTTTATCTTAACAAGACTCGTCCTACTTGTTCTGCTCCATGAAGCTACAGTAACGTGAAATTCGTAGGGAATCCAATTAATAGTTCCTGAGAATATATATATAAAGTTAATAGTTTTGTAGCACTATTTTTTTAAGCCCTCCAATAAAAGAGACGCCTAACAGTCAGAGTTAGCACTCTCATGAGGTATTTCCGATATACCAAGTTTTATTTAAACAAGTCAAATGTTTCCACTTGTCATGTTATGCAAGAAGTAAGGCCACCTGTCTATGAACTATTAACATTGATACTCTACTGCGAGTATTCCTTAACTCTTCGTTCACACAAAATTAAGAGAAAACTGAATTGTTCCCCAAAAATAATACATAAGTTGAATATTTGTCGTTGCATTTTCTTTTAATACATTATATTAAACAAGTATTTGTTTTAAAGTTTATGCCAGTACGATAAGAATGGTTTCAATTATTGTAGTAGTGCTATAAGCAGCATTTTACAAAGCAGTCGTTTTGAAATAAATGTCTGGTCTATTTAATTGTAATAAATTTTTACAGTTTCGTTAAGTTTTCATTTGTGCAAGAAATATGCCCATAAAAGTTTATTATTTTCCAAAATAATATCGTAAAAATTTACAGAATTAAACTAGCGCGCTTATTTTGATGTAAAATTATTATAAATGGTTTGAGAGGTTTTAAATGACACAAACACATACATAAAGAAATAAACATACTCGTATAAACCCGAGTAGTATGGTGAGCCTGTAAGACTTTCTGTCCAAAATAAAGATGGCTAAACATGGTACAGCATTATCTCACGTCTGAATTGGTTTTGTATATTTAAATAGATTCAAGTAGTTAAAAAATAAATATCTTACGAAATATTAACTAGTTAAATACTGCAGTTCTGTCGAAGCCTACCTAAGGAATCTTATTTATTTCCTGAAATAAGGTAGAGTTTTTTTAATCATCCACGACATTCAATCACTGCTTCCATATCAACTGCATGAGCTTACTTGAAAGCCATATTCATTTCTTTCTTTTAGTCCGCCGTAAGTAATGACTGGAAGGTGTGCTGCAATTTAATCAACTGTAAACACAGTTACGCCATAATAACTGCCAAAGAAATGATGAAAACGGATTACAATTGAAATAATATAACCCTATGCTTTCATTTATGTACATTCAAAATCAAGTATTAAACGAGAATGTGTAAGCGTAGATTTTGGTTTATGTTGGTTGATTTTTCACAATAATGTCTTTATCCGATGTGTGTTCTGCACTTTCACACATCTTGAGTCTCGTTTTTAATTTGCAGTTAACTCTCAAAAATTAAAGGAATCATGAATGGCAGTTAAATTAATACTTTTTACTGAACGGAAATGTACTTTTATGGCAGTGAATTTGATTTACAGAGCACGTGAGTAAGACAAATGCCGCGAAAAATAGTTGACTCAATTTTTATACATTAAACCTCTAAGTGTAAATGAAATCATTGCGAAATCTTAAACTTGTTTATAGCTATCGATAATATTACCAACACAGCTAAGTATTAGATTTTGCACACAACTTCTTTATCTTGACAGTTGCTGTCGTCATTAAAAAGTAAACACAAACAAGTTTTTATATTTTGTTTTGTTTATTAGGCCAGAAATCAAAAACAGACTACGCAACGAGATTAAATACGATAATAACAAAAAGGAGCGGGTAGTGAACTCTGACAAAGCATGTGGGCTACTGCTGCTTCTGGACGGATGGTTGTAGAAGAAGCTGTGTAAATTGTCGCTTACAATGTAGGGAGAAAGTAAATGATAATCAGAGGGGCACAATATTTAGGGAATTCAATAGACTCGCAGATAAAAATCGACAAAGAAACTTTATGTTAAATCGCATGCAGGTTACAACACCTAGAAAATAATAAACTCGGATCGATAGCAGTAGGTCACTCAATAATGCTGACGCTATTCCACACCTGTGGGTCCCAAGGTCACCAGTTAATGTTAGATGGCACAGACTATAAGGTGCCTTGAAGGTTATGGGTAAACAATAAGGTCGGCTTTTGGTGTTTCACTTTACTGGTTGGTTTTATTGTCTCGCAGGCGTTAAATATACAGAAACACTTCCGAGGTGTGGTACTCTATTTAACTAACTCGGATTAACTTAGGGCAACATCATAGGGGAGGNGGGGGGGGGGGCTTCTTTGGCCGACGACTTGATACTTAGCTTTGCTTTAAGTGGTTGGTATGTTGTCGGCTACATGAGTTCCGGTGATGTGGGCGGCCTTGGAAGGGTCCGCGTTTTGTTCCTTCTATCCTCGACTGCTGCTCTGGGTTCGATCCTCGATGCTCTTCTCCCAGCAACCTCTCGTTCCGACGTCCTCTCGCGATTCCCGATGCAACTGACTCTCTCAGCGCGGTAATAAAAACTGAGCCCTTTTTCTCTCGTAAATTCGCTTATATCCCCTCTTGACTCTCTCCCTAAAACTGTACACGCGCCTTCCCTTGTTGGGAAAGGGGTAAGGGGAGGAGGCCAGAGAACAAAAAATACTTCATGGACATGCCCTGGTTCTTGTTGGTGGAAGGGGGGGTGTGGACCAGCGGCCATAAAACTTACCCTGTCTGTTCTCCTTCCGCGGCGCGTGTCCAAGTTGCCAAGCATTTTGCAAAGGGGGCTGGAAGGAGTGCTCGTGGTACAACTTCCAAGCTTGTTAGCCGTTTTCTCGGTGCCTATATCCCTTCAGCACGTGTATTAACGTCTCATGTGTTGGAAATCACCAACATATCTCGTCATTCTTTGGCATGTACAAAATGAATGGGGCTTGCTGGGGGGGGGAGAGAGGTCTCGCGCTGCAGCGACATGTGTTACTGAGTATCCGTCCTCTGGGTTGACCTGTCCTGGCTGTCCATGTGTTCTGCAACGCATGTCAACTTGTAGGTGCTCGCATGGTGAATAAAATCGCAGAGGGGGGTGGTCAGTGAGGTTTCTACTTCTAATATGCGTTACACATCCATGCATATTACCTTTTTGTAGATGGCTGTAAAATAGTGTGCAAAACTTTTTTAAGTCTTAATTGTTTGTTGGAAACACTGCAACAGATATAGTTATCCAGAAAATCCTTATCGCTGGTACACAACAAGAAGAATAAAGAGGTAAACATGACATTCGAAGGCAACTTGGCCCTGCGATGAAAAACCCAATTAGATATCATATCAACACTTTCCCTCCAAATGAATCACATTACTGGCGTGAAGATGACAAAAAGGAATATTGAGTGTTTCTTTCCAGCAAAGTATAGCATGTATTAGCCCCACTTTCCACACGGATTTTAATATTGGCTTTCACAGATAAAAAAGGATGCGTGTTCCTTATGTGAGCAGCTAAAAAAAACTCAGGTGAAAAAGAAAAATCCACTCTTCAAATTAAGCATGATCTCCATATCGCTGCTAAAGAGGCGGTGAGAGAAAGGGAACTAACAGATTTAGAAGTTAGTGAAGAAAATGATACTATGGTAGTTAGGTGTTATGATTTGCAGTCAGTTGTTCCATTACCTTGTGCAGATATTTCATGGTTTAACTACAAGAGTACACTTAATTGCTTCAATTTTTCAATTTATTGCAGTACTGAGAAGAACGGGTATTGTTTAACATGGCATGAAGTGGTTGCTAAAAGAGGAACCAATGAAAGAGCCCCTTGCGTATTTACATTTCTATAAAACTGTAAAATTGAAGAAAACATTGTATTTTACTCTAACAAATGTGTTGGCCAAAACAAAACTTAGTTTGTTTTGTTAATGTACATGCATGCTATGAACACACTTCCAATTTAATCAATATAACACAGATTCCTTCTTGTTGGTCATAAGCGACATGAGGCGGACAACACAAGTAACAATGCTAAAATAAATATATTTAAAGACTGGTACACCCCACATCTTCCCGTTGCAAGAAATTAGCAATGATGTCTTGTTTGACTGTAGGACTGTATTGCAAGACATTAGTTATAATTTACAAGTGGATGAATCGGGACGCAAGATTATTAGGCATGAAGTTAGTGAGTGGCGTGTGACAAAACAAAACCCTAATAAAGAACTCTATAAGTCGTTATTCAGTGAAGTCATGAATGTTCGTCCCAACCAGCGAGGTCGTAAGTCCACACCGCACTTCTGATCGCAAAGAAAAGTAAGCTAGGATTGTTAGTTTTATGTTCATTATCTCACATACCTGATGTGTACTTCGATTTTTTAAACTATTGTGATCAGTGCTATGAATCAAGTTAAACAATATGCAATCTAACGATTAAGCTTTTTTTTACCGAAACATCTACTTTAAATATTCTTTGTTCGATGCTTAACTACATTTCGGTGATATACATTGTACAAATTAGAAAACTTTTGCCAATAAAAACTACTGCGAGGCAGTTATTTTTAAGACTTGAAAAACATTGAAACTTTTTTTACATCAATTATAATTATTTTTCTAAAAAAATTATATTGCAGGTACTTGAATAATGATAACATTGCTATAGTTTTGGAAAAAAATGTTCGAAATGGTGTGTGTACTACATATTGTTTTCATTAAAATTTTGTGTAATTTTATATTTGTTTCTGTTTGGTACCAAAATAACTTTAAAAACTTTTTTCCTATCAATATATTATTCCAAAAAGCACTTTATCATTTGGTTACTAGGCATTTTTATTTGTAGAGTTGTCGTGTTACGGTTTAGGAATATTAGAGCGACGCTGGCCCACAACTCCCCCC
>NQII01008078.1:0-26240 GCA_002778355.1 Clitarchus hookeri | reverse complement strand
GTGAGATCTGTGGAGCGCAGAGGTTTCACGGGATATCACCAAATAATCATGTGTATTTCGCCTGAATTCAGAAAACACGCATCGCGGAAGAAATAGCTGATAAGCTGGATATTGGAGCCGAGAACACCCCCTCCCCCCTTAGCTAACCACAGGACAATGTGGAAATGCACCGAGAAGAAATAGCTGATGAGAGTAAGCTAGGGGCAAGGGGCTACCTTCCCCCGCCCCACCAAACCCTTTAGAAACCAGGACACGTGTTTTGAAAGGCAGTGTTCTGCGTTCTACCACCTCACCCCCTCCCACCCAAAGGCGACACGAGCCGACAATTAAGGGTGGAGGCTGGCAAGCATAAAAACCCGTTTTCTTGAGAAGTGGGATCAGTTCATTAGTACCGCGCAGAGAGGTCAGACAGTTGATTAATGCCGAGCCCAGAGTAGTCAGTCAGTCGGTCGAGAGGCCGGGAGATCGGACTCCCAGCCACAACAGTACCTCAGTACGTCAGTAGAGCAGCCCAGGGTAGACGACGACACACAGCGGGGCTTTGCCAAAGGTCACCCATCGCTGGAGCTCACCCTCCACAGCTGGCATCATACCAGCAAGAGTTAAGTATACAATGACCATCCAGAGAAGCCCCCCCCCTCCCTGCACCACGAAGTAATAAACAGTTAATACGAGTAGTCAAATTAGGTACCACACCTCTCAAGTGTTCATGAATGTAGTTCTTGTATTAACTCCAGACAATATATTCCTCCTTCAAAATGAAACAGTAAAAGAGATGTAATAACGTTTGGGGAATTGGAAGTCCGTAGTATATCAGACACGGTCTAAACATTAACAAAAGACCCTACGGACTTTTTTTTTGGATGTATTAGAGTTACTCACCGATCTACATAAAATATAAAAGAAAAGTTTTTACTGTAAAATAAAACATAACCAAAAATTTTTTTTACAAATGAAATATCTGAAATTGTGCTTTTTATTAAGATGTCTGAGTACTGTACTGGTACAGCGAAATGTCAATACTATGCCAGTTATAACTGCAATGTATACAAAACAAAAAAAAACCTACTTCTTTTGCAAACATTTTAAAGAGTGGACATTTAAAAGGGCTCTAAAATCCGACAGTGTGTTTCCTAATTTGCTGGCGTAACNTGCAAACATTTTAAAGAGTGGACATTTAAAAGGGCTCTAAAATCCGACAGTGTGTTTCCTAATTTGCTGGCGTAACTTTGAGAATTCTTCTCACTGTTTACGTCAAAATAGTTACTAGACCTTGCATTAATTTATCTTAATACATGGGTATCTCTATGTGATACAATATCATTTTTAAAAGTGTTGGTAATAATTATTATTTGGTCAAACTAAATTTTACCAAGGTTAATACCAAAAAATATCCAAATAAATTTATGAAAATAAATTACAGTATAAAAAGGAATAATTACTTTGTTCTTTTATAAAAAAACAGTCAAGAAACGAGGAAGCTATAGAATATAGCCTATTTCTTCAATTGTGTTTTGCTGTTTTTTAAACAAAGTTCATTACTGAAATGTTTTGTAATACTATGTGAAATATACAATATTGTTATTACTAAAAATGATGTATGGCAGATGTGTGGTGTTTCATTGTATGTAGATTTGCTCTAGGTGGCGGTGGTGATAGTTGTATTTACTACAGAGATTGCAAGCAACATCTGGATTTGGACAAAAATATATGGAAGAAAAGAGTTAACATATATTGTACTGTACATGCATATAATTTTCGGAGAAATAACAGCTGTTCAGTTTTTTTCCTGTCTGCTGGTGGTTAGGAAGCGTTTCGAGATTCTCAACTGCAAACTAGTGCAAGTGTACACGGCTGAAGATGAGCACAAACGTACCTACAAGCGTCCAAGAGCTGCAGTCATCAACCGGAGGAACTTACTGAAAAGTCATTCAATGGTCATTCAATCATTTACTACTACAGATGACAAGGTACTGACTCTCCAGAAGCTACACTACCAACTTAATAAAATAACAAAGACAATTCTCACAACGTACCAACACAGAATATTTGCGCTTGTAATAAGCGAATTCTTCTACATCACTTGCTTAATACACTATTTCTTTGAATTTGTGCTCAACATTGAAGCAAACATGTTGCTTGGTCTACACATCACATGCATCACATTATTGAATGTTGTCATTCACNTGTGCTCAACATTGAAGCAAACATGTTGCTTGGTCTACACATCACATGCATCACATTATTGAATGTTGTCATTCACGTTGGGTATCTGCTGTACATTGTCTACGGTGGTCACTGGTTGTCATCTGAAGCCAGTCGAACTACAGACATCTTGCAAGAGGCTCTGCTAGCACCTTCACTTCAAGCCGGAACCTTCAAGAGACTGCAGTTGTTCCTGCAGCAGGTGTTGTCCACCAAGTTTGATCTTGTCGTTTGCGACTTCATCAGGCTGCATCCTGAGATACTCATCGGCATGGTTTCTGCTGCCGTTACCTATCTCATTTTACTTGTGCAGAAATAAGTTGTTTTGGAGTATATGTGCTGTAGATGTGGTTCGTAAATATATTTGATTCAATATAATTTCTAAGTTATGTGCTTCGGGATGCGAAAAGGCACTTCGGAGAGCAAATTATATTTTCCTGGCGTAATGGTATTTTACAAGAAAAATTAATAACATCAATTTTATACTCTCCATCGCACGATTACACACTTAATACTTAAATTTAATGTAATTGTAAACAAGGTAAACTAGTTTTGTTTATGAAAAAATTAGTGTCTGTTGGTTCTCGCACTCTTGTTTGTATACACAAGACTTTTCCTCAATAAACTTAAAACCTATCGAATGAACTAACTTTAAATTAATATTATTTGTACCTGCACTATACCAGGCGATCAAGAACTACATGTAAACATACGACAGGTGAAATAATACTGTTGTCCAGTTGGTCCTTCATGTAGCCTACTGTATGAATAATCACTTTACTTCTTTGTACAGAATATTGCGTAAAAAATAGCACAGGAAACAAAACTGAGGCCTAATTAAAAATAATATGCTTTGTTCAGTATTATGTTTTTACTAAAAAAAATTTATAGCAAGGAGGAGTGTAATTCCCAGTTTTCTTTTTCAGAGAGTGTATTTTGACATAAAATAAATATTAGCGTCATTACATTTTGGCCTTTGTGGGCATCAAACAGACTGTTTCTAAAAAAAGAGTTCAATGTTCCTAATTTTGAAAAGCTGTTATAACAAAAACAGTAGTAAAATATTCGTGTTAAAACGCGCATTTTCGTTTTAGTTTGAAGAAGATGGAAACGTGTTTGTGGAGGTAGCCTGGAATCAAATATTAATCATAAATGATTTAAAGAATGTAGCTCCGTTCTTATGTCTGCTATTCATAAAATATATGTGGCATAGATAAGCAACTTGTAGTGACTTACGAACAGTCATAGTTTTAAGTATTGTCTTGTTCATCATCCTACACAAAGCAGTGGTTTATTTTATGTCACCTAGTCAAAAATAGATGGTTCTGCGTTAAATGGCATGAATGCTCTCCTTGTTTTCAGTTACCTACACGACTTCTTACAATAACCTTTGCGTTGAAGCAAATTTTTTTATGGTTACTAACTTCAATGTAAGTGCAAGAGAAGTAGGAAAATGTGGCATTTCCTCTTCCAGAAAATAATGCATACCAATATGAGTCGTAATCAGTTATTAACTTATCAGTGGTTTTTCGTGAAACTAAGTAAATCGAAGAATTGTGTATTCCGTTTTCCTACGTTAAGGACCTCCCGGGGATCAGACAACATGGCTCTGCGTTTTATTATTGAGTGACGAGTTCAATGTCAGTTAACAGCGGTGCCAGAATTTTGTTTGTTAAAACTTCTCGTACATATCGTAGAGCATAGTTTTAACACTGGCTTCAGATTACTTCCTTAGTTTTTGCATCTGAGCCTACAATTGCCTTTTTAGACTGTTCGCGGTAAACTGAGCTCATATGAAAGATCTGATTAAAATGACATGCAAGGTAAAAGAAATTACTTCAGTATCCACCGATGTTTACCTGATAACTTAATGGAACTACTTTCCCTCTGTCGTTACCAACTTTACTGGGTGCATGCCAGTCATTTTGTCCCTTAAACCATATGCAGGTGCAGGCAGTGACGTTTTCCAAAGATTCATTTATAAAGTGCTTAATTAACCATAAACATCCTTTAGTTTCCAAATATAAGGTTTCGCTGCCACTACAGCATCTTAGGCTATGAAAACTGGAATAGATTAGAATCGCATTTTTCTTGTTGGCGAAGAAATAGTGGGCCATACATCGTCACAAAAATTACAACGAGACATGACTTTTGTCTCCACACATACATGGAAAAAAATTTGTTTTTTTTTACATAGAATTATTTGAGATCTAGCTGGCAAAACTTTACTTGTATGACTAGAGATAACTTATCGGCGTCATTACAAGACATTGTTTATTGAAACATAGTAAATCGCTTACTTACTTTTTTATATAAAAATATTTATGTCTACAATAGTTGCGTGTTAAATGATATTTTAATATACGCATTCCGCAGTAAAGTGCTGTAGGATTTCCTCTAATGTATTCATAATTTTGCCAAAATTATCTGGACAATCAATTTATAATTAATTGTTTCAGAATTGAAAAAAAAATACTGCGTACCTGTCGTTTAATAGTTAAGTGAAGGCATCGAATGAATTCACTGTATATCTACATTTACACTTGGGTCTGTTAGCAGTTAAAAACAACACAGTTGTCAACCTCTTAACTTAGTATTAATTTCCCATTCCAGGTGTTGCAAAAAGGGATATATTTGGTCAGACAAGTACTTACGAATACCTTGTAATAACTGACACGATGGAACATATGAAAAGAGTTTTAGTTGGTCTGTGTCACAGACAGAAAACAATAATAAAATTTTGTTGCGCCAGTTGCAGCCAATAGTATTAAACAGCAAAAAAAACCCTGTTTGTATTTGTGCTAACTTCTGACCTTGTACAACGACGACCATCAATTTACCTATTTTGCAACACGTCATACGTGGGCGAGTATACTCAGGATAGAATGTAAAGAGGCTAATAGACTCTGTACGTGTGCATTCCTGCAGCAATATACAGTAGTCTAGTATTTCATATTTACTTGTCCACAACCTAAACACTAGTGTCAGTTTGCGTTGGTAGAAAAATTGCGTAATATCACGAGGAAACGTTCGCATTTCTTTCTTTCTATGAAATCTGGACCGTTGATTACTATCTCAATTGTTAACTCTGTGACTCGGAGCAGAACAATTCAACGCGAATATCTGGAAGCCACATATCACTAACTGAAGTTCATTTACTTTAAAGATAAATGAGTGATTTTCTGTGCACAAGGTTTTGCTGGTTTTCTTCAGACTTCATTGATTTTGAGCTATTATCTTTTCTTAAAGCTTTGTGTTTAAACTGCAGGGTTATATTTAATAAGTTGTCTCACTATTTTAAATAATAAGAAATGTGAATCAGTGTTTTTTTAATATCATTTTAAACAATTGTTTGTCTTTTGACAAAATTGTGTTGGTCTTTTGTGTAAATAAATATACTGGGTTTTGTAGTAATTCCGTCATTTTTAATTTCATAATTTGAAATTAAACAAATTATTGTAGACTAATTCAGTAAGTACTTGACAAAAATTTTATTGACTATTTGTGTAAAATAAAGATTTTGGTTCTTTGTAATTACATAAATATTTGTATTATCACTATGACTAAAAAAACAAATTTGGGTAAATTAATTCTGTACTAAAAAATAATTAAATAAATAAATCCAAACTTTTAATGTTTAAGTCTGTTCCTTTGTTTTCATTATTTAAAATATAATTATACCTTCTCCTCACATCAATCATGTTTAGTTATAAAATTGACGTTTATGGGATTTATAAAATTGTCAGAAAAGTTAGTCTTTGAACATATACGCGTGTCTTAGTAAATTAATATTCTAGGGAGATGGACTGTTTTCTCAGGAAAGGTAAAATTGATAATCTGTTGTTGCATTAATTTCCTTTGCCCTTATTAGAATATTTATAAGAGAAAATAACAAGCAACAAAGGCTTGAAACATTATGTTTAGAACGTGCCAGCTCAGTTTGCTTAATCTCTTCGGAACCACTTTAATTTGTAGTTTCAGGACATGTTTTGATGTGTGCTGTACTTACGCCGATGAAATACTTGTTTTGTTATCATAACCAACAAGACGCAATGATTTTAATACAACCTTCGTTTGACCATAATGACGTCATCGTTAAATAATAATATTTTCTTTGCCAATTCACATTTTTGAAAGCATTCAATTAAGTTTTTTTTTTTTTTTTTTTCGTTATGGTCACAGAAAAGTTAAGTTGAAAAGTTATGGTCACACAAACACAGCGTGGCTACCATTCAATCAGAATAAGAGAACAAACGTTTAAAGCAGTCCTTTTGCTCTTGCCTACGATATGCATACCATTGCACACTATTTTCGTTCACGTAATTTATTTGCAAAATAAGGTGCTGAGAGACACACTAGCAAAAACGCAAACATTTTACAAGCCCTATAGGGCTTGGAACGAAGAGTCAGTAAATACAAGTTGTTCGTGATAAACCTATCCCCGGGGAGTAGTCAGTTGGTGCACCCCTGCTGTGGGGTGCGGTAGGTTCTGAGTTCGAACCCCGGTAAGACATGGGTGGTAGTTTAAGTTAGGTCGTACGTTAGTTTGTAAGCCGTACCCTGATGGTCTTCATGCGTAAAACCGGGGAACCTTAATAAGCCCTTTTTAATCCAATCCAATCCTGTTTATGACTAATAAAATGGCTGAAGTGAAATCAGAGGACAGTAATACAAACATTAAAACATGTGTTATTGGATATATGTACATGATATATGTACATATGTACCTGTGGAATGCAAACAAGCAACCGTAATTATGCTTAAAGCAATAACTAACGGAAACTTATATGCGATAATCATAAAGTTCAAGTTCAATACGGAAAACTTAATAATAATATCTTAAACATACAAAAATACCTTGAAGTTTGCTATGTATGATTTTAAAATGCGTGTGTGTAAGATAAAAAGAAGGTATATAAAAAATAAATAAATCGGAAAAGTTTAAAAAATAATAATTATCCATTGATGTCACAAAAAAAAGGCAAATAGACCAAACGAAATAATAAAGTACTTGGGGACAGTTAACATACGAACCGGGATGATGTTGGACCAAGCAGACTAAGTAATTTCAAGAAAGTAATTTTATTTGAAAGATAGCAGACAAATTTCAGCTGAAGTAGAAAGGAACGAACTGAGAGGCCGCCTTTTTTTAATGGATTAAACTGAACATAAATACACTGAAGAGCCAAAAAAAACTGGTACACCTGCCTAATATCGTGTAAGGCCCCCGCGAGAACGCAGAACTGCGCAAGACGACGTGGCATGGACTCGACTAATGTCTGAAGGTATGCAGGAGGCAATTCACACCATGAAACCTGCAGGGCAGTCCACAAATCCAAAGGAGTGCGAGGTGGTGGAGATCTCTTCTGAACAGCACGTTGCAAGGCATCCCAGATATGCTCAATAATGTTCATGTCTGGTGATTTAGGTGGCCAATGGAAGTGTCTAAAGTCAGAAGAGTGTTCCTGGAGCCACTCGGTAGCAACTCTCGACGTGTGGGGTGTCGCATTGTCCTGCTGGAATTGTCTACGTCAATCGAAATGCACAATGGACATGAATGGGTGCAGGTGATTGGACAGGATGCTTACGTATTTGTCACCTATCAGAGTCGTATCTAGACGTATCAGGGGTCCCATTTCACGACAACTACACACCCCCCATACCATGACAAAGCCTCCACTAGCTTGAACATTCCCCTGTCGACATGTAGGTTCCATGGATTCATGAGGATGTCTTCATACTCGTACACGTCCATCCGCCAGATACAATTGGAAACGAGACTCGTCAGACCAGGCAACGTGTTTCCAGTTATCAACAGACCAACGGCGTTGTTGGCAGGCCCAGGCGAGGCGTAAAGCTTTGTGTCGTGCAGTCAACAACGGTACACGAGTGAGCCTTCGGCCCCGAAAGCCCATATCAATGATGGTCCGTTGAATAGTTCGCATGCTGGTACTTGTTGATGGCCCAGCATTGAAATCTGCCCCAATTTGAGAAAGGGTTGCACGTCTGTCACGTTTAATGATTCTCGTCAGTCGTCGTTTGTCCCGTTCGTTCACGATCTTTTTCCGGCCGCAGCGATGTCGAAGATTTGATGTTTTATCAGATTCCCGATATTAACGGTACACTCGTGAAATGGTCGTACGCGAAAATCCAAATTGTATCGCTACCTCGGAGATGCTATGTCCCATCTCTCGTGCGCCGACTATAACACCACGTTCAAACTCACTTAAATCTTGATAACCTGCCATTGTAGCAGCAGTAACCAATCTAGCAACTTTTCCAGGCGCTTGTTGTCTTATATAGGCGCTGCCGACCGCATCGCGTTTCTCAGTTTGGTTCCATACCTCTGTGATATACATACGCACGCCTATACCAGTTTTTTTTTTGGGTTTCCAGTTTATGACTGTGATTGGCAGAAAAAAAAACCAGCATGCACCGAATTCTGACGGCTTTCTATCAGCCATCTATGGAAACGCCAGATACCGTTGGGTCGAAACAAAGGCTGAGAGCGCCGGAGCTTCAACGTCCAACGAAAATAAAATAAATGAAATATAATAAATACCGGACCCAATGAGAGCCACTATTGTATATATATGTAGTTTATTTCACGAGGCAATCACACAGATACATTTTATGTAGGCTTCTTTGCTACGTAATGAATTACTTCCGATCCTCTATAAGGCTCCCTGCAGACTTCAGTAGCAGATCGATATTCCGTATTGTCAAAGGAATGGAATGGGGAGGGAGGCAACCTTGTTACACGGTGAATCAAATAAGATATTAATCAAAAGAAGTTTTTTATCACGGGCATTTGGGCGACGTTTCAATTAAGAAAAGAGAGCATTTGTACTGGACAGCAACGTGCCAGTGTCAAACAAAACTGCGAAGAAGGAGCCAAACATTTATGCTGAGGAGAATCTTACGTAAATCCAACTCAATGTAAACTTTAAGTTAATTAGGCTATTAATAAATTCTTAATGTGAAAATTCTCGAATTTTTCAAATTGCGTTGCCAAGGGACAAAAATGTTATGTTCAAAATAAGAAACAGAGAGCTGGTATATAGTTTTCGCTTTAATAATCATGATGGTGCTGCCACAAAATACATTTCTGGAAATGCGCTCTGGTGAATGATTAAATTGCAAAGCATATTACCTTACAAAATCCATCATAAAAACAATGTAAGCAGGACGATTTAGCGTCATAAAAAGGTCTATTGACAGCTAGCATGTGTATATCAGTGCTTGGTCTTGTAAAATCCGGGATGAAGATCAGCAATATCTAAGCTAGTATGGTACAGGTGCACCAATTCTCCACGGTGGTAGGACTAGAGCCGTTCTCGCAGGACGCGAGCTGTCCTTGCCGAGCCATCATAAGGACTTGGGACATGGTCTACTCCTGTACTGTCCTAGCTGCTGTAGTGACGGGAACAGCAGTGTCCGTCTACTGCAGGATCCACTTCATGTACTACATCACCACTCAGAGTCAGTGTATCAGCGATGCTGTTGTGTTGCTATTGATGGGGTTTATGGTGATGACAGTATTTCTGTCTGTACCCGTGTCTCAGAGAAATGGCATGGTTGACTCCATGAAGAACTTAAGGGAGATCGATAACGAGTTTTTGGAATTCAACACAGTTCACGAGACANGGGCATGGTTGACTCCATGAAGAACTTAAGGGAGATCGATAACGAGTTTTTGGAATTCAACACAGTTCACGAGACAGTCTACGAAGCGTTGCTGAAACAGGTAATATCTTATATTACTCAAATGTTTTAAATAATAAGTCACAAAATATACTTTCACTATTCATAATTACTGTTTTTGTATTCAAGATGTAGTATTTGTGTAAAGTGAGTTAATTTTATTAGACATTTATGTTTCGCCTGGAAATGCAAGAGCAGTAGCATAATTTTCTATATTATAGGATAATTTTAGAGCTTCCTTAATCCAAAAAACATAAGATATATTTAATATTAAAAATCTCACCTCATGTATTATAAACGAAGTCACTGTCCAATGAATGATATCATGTAGTGTATTTTTATTACAATTTATACTATCGTAACATTTTATTTTCAACAGACACTAAAACACTTTGCAGCAAGCATCAACATGCACTTTTTCAAGTCCACTAAAATTTTAACGCACATCTCTAAGCCTTTTAAGGCAGTTAATTTAACCTGCAATCGATGATTACTATTAAAGGAACCTTCAAGTCCCAAATTCCCAAATTCCCTTAAAAGAGAGATGCTACTGTTAAAAAATGTTGTCTCATTTCTTTTGTGAGAACCTGCAAACCAAACAAGTACACTATGTTGCAAANGATGCTACTGTTAAAAAATGTTGTCTCATTTCTTTTGTGAGAACCTGCAAACCAAACAAGTACACTATGTTGCAAAGATTAATTATATGTAATGCAATTCAGTTCACACAATTTCCCCTTCAAATAACAGCAGACACAAGATAAACAATTATTTGGGAATTTTCTGATAGTTTATTCTTTAAATTAAATTTGCTAATGCAAGTAAAAGTAGATTAATTACTTTTTAGTGAATTTTTGTATAGAATAATAAGAATTTTCATATTGATATCTGATGTCAAAAGGAATATTTCAGCAAGAGGGAATATATAACAAGACTGGGAAAGTATAAAATTAACCACGACGTACCTTCAAGTTCAATCCTTAACAGTAGTTAAAATTCAAAACTAAAATTTTGACAAAAAGAATATTTTGTGTCTACAGAAAATAAATTTTAACATCACCTATTCATCATGTGTTTACAGTTTTATGCTGTATGTATTGTTACAAATTTTCAGTCTCAGAGCATTGCAAGTTTTTTTCATGGTTTAGATGTCTTGATCTAATAAAAGCCCTTATAGTAATTTCCTCATTTATTTACAAGTTATCCATGAAATAATATATCCAGAACTTAATATCTTGCCATCATTGGCTATTACTTGTTATTTACATATAATTTACATACACGTATGTGACCTCACAGGAAGTAATAAAATCAAATATACTAGTTCAAATCATACAATAAGCAGTATATCAAATACTATCAAATTACTATTAACAATTATATATTTTAACATTGTATTTTTAAAGATTTTTATTTTCTTAAACATCTGTCATGTCCAAATATTTCACTAATGACATTACTAACTAATTTCTGCATTTTTGTCGACATTACTCAAAAATTGAAATTTTGTTAGAATAGTAAATTTTTAGACAAGTACAAATATTCTACATCNTTTTTGTCGACATTACTCAAAAATTGAAATTTTGTTAGAATAGTAAATTTTTAGACAAGTACAAATATTCTACATCATTTTAAAATTTACCATGTAATTATTTTTTGCCAATTTTTCTAAAACTCACAAATAATTAGTTTGTAACCAAAAATATTTACGTGACAGGTGTATATGGTTTAGTTTTAATTTTATGCAGACCATCTAAATTAATTGATGTCTCAACATTTTCTAGAATTTAATCGGTTTAAAACATTACTTTGCTATAGTTAAACACAGTTTATGATGTACCTGAAATAAATATGCAAATTATTTCACATTCCAGTTGGGCAAAAATCATATTTAAAAAATATTTATTATTTACAGCAATTAATTTTACTAATTAATTTTAACACCACCGTACTGTAATGTATAGATTTGTACAGAAAAAAGTACTGCACTCTATTAAAGTCAAAATAACACTTTTAAAACCAATTCTTTTATTTAAGTTAAATGTGTTTCTAAATGAGTTTTCAAAGTACAATAGATTTTTTTGAATGCAAATAAGTACACCGTGTAGGTTTAAATTCATTCATTAGGTTTTATCTTTCTGATATAATAGTATGGTGATTTTATGAGAGCTGTCATTAAATACANTTTTTTTTTTTTTTTTTTTTTTTTTTTTTTTTTATTGTAAATACATATTTAATAACGTAATATTACTTTTCTTATAGTGTGCTGCAGGTTTCAACTGTGGATATTTTATTTACTGAAATTTTTTAACTTCTTTAAAAATTTGTAAATTTTAGTCTGTGTTGGTTTTATTACATTATAATGATTGCTTACAAAAAATAATAAAATTAATTAAGAGAAGGTTACGTTTTGGAAATTCAGTGATGTGATTTTCTTTCATGTTATATAATATGAAGCTTTACATTGGTTTTTNAGAAGGTTACGTTTTGGAAATTCAGTGATGTGATTTTCTTTCATGTTATATAATATGAAGCTTTACATTGGTTTTTTCTGATTTAAAACAATCCTAATATTTGAAATGTTTCCCTTGTGATAGATAGTGTTTTTCCTACAAAAAAAATTGTTTATCGGTTAAAGTAAAGAGTTTAAAATTTTATTTATTATTGTTTTAATTATAAAATATGTATGTAATGAATTATAAATGTTATTATTTTATGAGGTTTTANTCCTGATTTAAAACAATCCTAATATTTGAAATGTTTCCCTTGTGATAGATAGTGTTTTTCCTACAAAAAAATTGGTTATCGGTTAAAGTAAAGAGTTTTCAATTTTATTTATTATTGTTTTAATTATAAAATATGTATGTAATGAATTATAAATGTTATTATTTTATGAGGTTTTATTTTGTTGAATAGGCGTACTCTATTCGTAGATGTCGAATGAAACCAATGTTCAATACTTCGAGTGTATTTGCTACTTTAAATTATTTTTTTACGAAAAAAATTATTTTACATAAAATTTTTAGTTTAACGTAATTCTAAACGTTAGTAGAATGAACATGGGGAGTCAAGTATAAGGGCACAGGGCATAGCAGCGGGAGCCGACAGGTAGGTAAGACAGCGAGGTCATTAGAGACTGAGCAAGATGCCCAGAGAAGAAGAAGAAACAGCGTGAAAGAAATATGCCATGAGCTGTAGGTAACGAACCATCCCGCAACCTCGTGGAGTGATATCGGGAAATTATAGACATCCATAACTAGAACGGTCGGACCGTTATTCGAACCCAGGTACTCCCTAATGCGAGTCCACATGTTTAACATTTAGCCACTCGCTCGGTGTTTGACTTCTAGCAATAATAAAAGAACGCACACCTAAAAGTGTAAAATTGTTATCAGATAATGCTTTCTGCGAAAATGTATAGTTACGACCACTAATATCCTGTACCGGAAAGCGAAAACGTGCGTTTCAGCCATTTTTACATCCAAAAAGTAAACACTGGAAAGAATGTATAAAGAAACGGAAAGTAGTCTTCGAACTTGAATTGTTTCTCAACCCAGTCACTGCCTGTACAATTGTTGGCACGTTTCAAATTTATGATACTTATGCCACGTACAGCACACTGCAATGTACCAGTGCCAGAACTATGAGAATCTTTCTTGATGCTAATATAATTTAGGGAATTTTCTCCACCTCTGTGAAGGGGTCGCGGTGGTGTAGTGGTCAGGCTCATCGCCTCCCAACTACGGGAACCGGGTTCTATTTCCAGCGTGGTCGCTCCCGTAATTTCGCCATACAATGCCGCTGGTCTGCGGGTTTTCTCTGGCATATCCAGTTTCAATCCGCCCTTGCACTCCAGCGCTGCTCTACACTCACCTCACTTCACCCTCACCGGCTCTCAAGACCTCGATATTAAGAGCCGCTGGAACTCTCCACAAGATCTCTTAGACATTAATTATTAATGCTAATACCAGCGGGCACGCAGCGCGTTGTTAAAGGTTGCAAGGAAAGTGCTCATCACAAGTACAGCTCATACAACAAACTAGGTGATTGCAACACTTGAACTCGGAACAAAAAACTAGGTGATTACAACACTTGAACTCGGAACTTAATTTGTAACCGCGCGCGTTAAATGCTATTCAAAAGCAGACGTTGCTTANCTTCTTAAATGGTATTCAAAAGCAGACGTTGCTTACTTACATTAAGATTAAGCTGTTATTTTAATACAACAAATTTTTTATTAAGGCCATTTTTAACACTTGACAGCCTGAATAAACGAGCACNCCATTTTTAACACTTGACAGCCTGAATAAACGAGCACACTTGCAGTGAGGTGAGTTTATAGACTCGGAATAGTTAAGAGGCGGTTCGTTTGGAGTATTTTAATGATCACGGAGATAACGCTTTCAGTCATTTTCACCGCAATCGCGTAGCGTAACTTCCTGTCCAGGACACGCCATTGCCCGAAGTAAGAGGCTCATTAAAAGAGGTTTCCAGCGTAATTGACAGCGACTCTGCATGAAAGCAGGGGCTCACGCATGAGACTGAACAAGCATGAATGAGATAAGTAAATTTAAAAAAGATGTTAGTCTCGATAGGTTTTTACGTTAAACATGCAAACTGTTAACCAGTCCCGCTCGCAGCTTGTTAATTACGAATNTGTTAGTCTCGATAGGTTTTTACGTTAAACATGCAAACTGTTAACCAGTCCCGCTCGCAGCTTGTTAATTACGAATGAAGTAAGCAGCTGTATATCGCCCTGGTTCCAAGAGATGTCCCCACAGAGCTTGTTTCATTTAGTCAGTTCCCGGTTTCTTCACACTTTCTTAATCAAACCTTTGAAAAATTACCCNTGTTAGTCTCGATAGGTTTTTACGTTAAACATGCAAACTGTTAACCAGTCCCGCTCGCAGCTTGTTAATTACGAATTAAGTAAGCAGCTGTATATCGCCCTGGTTCCAAGAGATGTTCCCACAGAGCTTGTTTCATTTAGTCAGTTCCCGGTTTCTTCACACTTTCTTAATCAAACCTTTGAAAAATTACCCNTCCCACAGAGCTTGTTTCATTTAGTCAGTTCCCGGTTTCTTCACACTTTCTTAATCAAACCTTTGAAAAATTACCCCAAGTAAGACGTGCTTGGTTGTTTCTTAAATATTTAAATCGTTTCATACTTGTGTTAACAAAAAAGTACCTTATTTTTGGTTTAGTTGAACTTTTATTTATATTCTCTCTGTAAAGTATTATAATTCATTTATAATTAATTTGAAAAAACAGTGAGAAGATATGTGTGTTGGTAATACTTATTATACAAAATATCATTGAACTAAGAACGCATGAATGCGATACGCTGTCCCTTTGGCATAATTTTCTAGACTCACTTAAGCGTTGTTTGCATGAGACGGATGAATATGCTCTAAGTAGAATTAAGCAGGGCTTCAAAAAATTTGTAAGTAACCGTGAACGGACTATAGCAGCAATTTCACACGTTTGAGGCTTGTACTATAGAGCGTATTATGACTTTCACACATGCGAGACATTCTACTGAGAGATTCTAAACGATAATACAGTAATTTTAAAATAATAATGTTAATAACTATGAGGTCGAGGTCTGGCAAAACTAAGGGGGTGTTTTTCTATAAACAAAGCAAACATTTTCGCCGCGCTGTTTGCATTCCTGCATAGCTGGAGAAAACTTTATTCTACCTAAAATAAGCAAAACTCTCTTTTACAATGTGTAAAATCTATATATTAAATATATATATTTCGTTATAAGCGAAATTCCTGCACCACAGAAGATCCATATCGATAGACAAGGGGGAATAAAAAGTCATTTTAATTCATGAGATTATTTTTATAATTTGTATGTGTTTTATTAAACACCAAAGCTCATTGCTGAAAACAATCTACTAGAGAATAACTGTCACATCGTTTAATATCATTTCGTTTATAAACACGGCAACCTGATTAACCGGGAAGAGAAATACAACACTAATTGCGGTTGAAAAACCTTTTTCATTTTTCTCGTGCGTGCGTGAAGACGTTCTGATTTGTAGCTGCGTGGTTGCCACAACTGCGGCAAGCACCCACCAACTACCGACAACTGCTTGTTAGCGGTGACGTCACACCGGACATTAGCAGCCGTTCAGAGCTCACCCAGTACTACCAATAGCACTGCGCATTGTTTTGGGGGCCTTAACTCGATACCAAGTAATTCGGTCACTGTCTTGAAACCCTACGTATAGAATTTTTTCGTGCCAAGAACATCCAATAGTGTGTGTTTTTCGTTTAAACACTACACATTTTGTAAATTGGGTGTCTAGCGCAAATATTGTGAATTTATCAGGTAACTTACTAACATAGGCAAAGGTTGGTAGCTAATGAAGTAATTGGTTTTGCTAATAATTATATTTAATCGGCCATGCTCAAAAAAAGAACATAAATTATTCCACTGAAAATGCGAAGATAAATTTTTTACCTTAACTGGTCTGTTGCAACTTTTTATGGTTTGTGACTTTATTTACATATTCTATTTTCATGTACAACTCTAATAATATANACTGGTCTGTTGCAACTTTTTATGGTTTGTGACTTTATTTACATATTCTATTTTCATGTACAACTCTAATAATATATAAGAGACGCCATCCACATTAATTTAACGTTTTACCGCAATATTTTCAATTAATTTTCTGTGAAGACTACCAANATATAAGAGACGCCATCCACATTAATTTAACGTTTTACCGCAATATTTTCAATTAATTTTCTGTGAAGACTACCAATAGTCACAGTTAAGAAACATCCTAGAAAATTGCAAACGGAAGCGATTTTTCTAACTTCTCCACCACCCACCTTACCTGAGAATTGTGACATCGATTTATAGGAACCGCCATCTTCACTTCGTCATTATCCAATACCCGCCAATTAGAATACACCAACACCCAGGACTAACCAGCACATTCAATCCTACCAACGGCTTTATGCTGCGATAGCAGTACGAAAAGTATTTTGACTTTGGTGTATGACGAACCATACACATTATAATTTTCGAAATTCCAAATCGTCAACGTATTTGTTTTGCATTTGAGGCAGCAAAAAAAATCCAGGAAAACGCTTCATACCGTAAACGTTAAGTATATATTTTTTTACGAATTCACAAAGTGAATAAATCTGTGCATTAGTAAATAAATATATAAACAAGTTTAGTTCCAATGGCACGTTGTTGAATATTAAACAATTGATTACAAATTTGCTTGACAGATAGNATATATAAACAAGTTTAGTTCCAATGGCACGTTGTTGAATATTAAACAATTGATTACAAATTTGCTTGACAGATAGCATAGCGTCTAACATGACTTCATTCAAATAGTATTATAGAATGGTTTCCGTTAGGTTAGTTGGGGCCGCGGTTCACGGTTGCGTAGCTACTAGATGCACTCAAATCCCACCAAGGCGAACCAGGTTCCATTCCCGACCAGATCACTCTCAGATTTCCCCTCTTGGGATTCGTGACAGACGATGCTACTAGTCGGAGGGTTTTCTCGGGATCTTTCGTTTCAATCGTCCTTGCATTCCGTCGCTACTTTATAACCACCTCGCGTCCTTCTCATTGACTGTCAAGACCTCATTGTCAGGAGCCTCCCAAAGCTCTCCACTCCACGTTGTGTTAGTCGAAACTATAAAAACACGTATTCACTCAGTATCCTGAGGTTAGTTTATGAGATACTGTTAGGTTGGTATACTACGGTGTAAAATTATATGTGAAAACGAGCATGCACAGTAACGATGAGAAACCAAAACCACATGTGCAGAATTGTTACCCCTTCGATGCTCAGGTTCTCGTGTCTAAACAATTATCACAGAATATTGAAAAATATGTATTTGAAACGATCGCTTTTACCACACTCACCAGAAATATGGCATTACTGGCCAGCAAATTGTCGAAACGTCGACCGCCTCTTAGCACCTAGAATCTTACTTGCGAGCCAGACACCCAGCTAATAGGGAACATTTCACAGCGAATCAGAGAATGTGAACGGCCACGTCAAAGGAACAGCCACGTCACTACTTATATATGTGTTCATCTACACTGTGATACTACCTTAAAGAAACTCAGCATAGTTAAGATAGTTAGCAAGAAATACCAATGTTTATTTACTTAAAAAAATATGAAACAATAAACGTCTCCCACGCCTTGAAAAAATTACTTTACTTAGTAATATAAAATGAACCGTGTTTTCATATAAAATTACAACCAGTATATATGATTAATTTTTCATGGCCTTACTTACAAAAGCGAAACCACAACATCCTCGCCACATAGATAGTATTGAAAGTTTACAATTTACTTGATTGCACAAAGCAATAATGTGAGTGGCTTATTATGGCAGCTCCTTGTGTCTGCAATCAGCTACATCGATTCAGTGACGAGACTCTGTCTACTCTTCACACATAACAGATCGATTTATAGCGGGGCCGATCGTAACTAGATAATGGCCTGGCCACACGGCGAACGGGAAGCAGATATCGATCATATAAAAATATCGATAAACAGAGTGTGTTCGTGTCCAGCAGAAATTCGTCAGTTCGTCAGTGCCAAGCGTCGTGAAGTGGACAGAGGTACCAAAACTGGATAACAAGTATAAAATTTATATTTTAAAATCAGATTATTAACCGTATAACTACATACCTACTAAATTTCACGTGTTTCTAAGGCGTGTTGAATGGCTTATGCATTAAAGACATAGGTTACGTTAAAAAAATAAAAGTAAAATATAATTTTGCCTCTTTTATTGTGATGGTTTTGTTTTAAACTATTATTTATTAACGCGTGATTGTTAATTGTTAAAACTAGCAAAGTATAATTGTTCTTTCGTAAAAAAATCACAAATTAAAATAGGACCACTTTTGCTTCCTTAAAAGGCGTAGTTGTACTAAGCACAGAATGAATTATTTGTTTAGGAATAGAGTTGTAAGTGTTAGTAATACCGGCAAGAGTATCAGTAATGTCTACGATAGTATGACACCTGTGCACCGACTGTCAAGGTTGGCAGGACTGGCGCCGTACTCGCAGGACACGCACACTCCTGGTCGAGCTGTCGTAAGGACCCGGGACATGGTCTACTCCTGCACTGTTCTAGCTACTGTAGTGGCGATAACAGCAGTGTCCGTCTACTGGAGGATCTTGTACGTTTACGGCGGCCTCAGTGCGAGTAAATTGATCAGCGATGCTGGAGCGCTAGTGTTGATGGTGTTGGCAGTTACGACAATATATCTCTCTGCCCTTGTGTTCAAGAGAAGCCCCATTCTGGATTTCATGCAGAACGTCGAAGTGGTAGACAACGTGCTTTTGGATAACAGTACAATTCACCAGATTATCTTCTCTTCTTTACTGAAACAGGTAAAACTATTACATTCACATGTTTATTTGTCTCCATACATTTTCTGTACCGATCACACATATAGAATAAATTATTTGTTTGATTCAACAAAAACACGTAAAACTGAAGCGAAAATGTTTAACGTTTCTGCTGCTTACAAATAATGAAGAAAAAATGTCTGGCTATAAAAGTATGTAGTATTATTTTTAAAAATAAGCAAATAGAAATAAAACATTAGAAAACGGGAAACCAGATCCCATATATCTGGGGTTTTGATGCAAAGTACAAGTCAAATATACGTGGAAAATGGCATTTATATAAAAGTAAAAATAAACAATGTTTGTGAGTTGAGAAAGTACGATTCAATCAGATTAATGACACGAAACAAATAAGACAACATAATTTAAAACAAAGCAAAAAAAAAACGACTGCGAAACAACACGAGAAACACAGAAATCAAAACGTTTAGGGAACCAAGATCTGTTTCTTTGCTTGGAGGTTTATTTGTCAATCTTAGCAATGAAAAAATTAAAACCAATTAAGTTGTTAATATAATTCAATTTTACTATTTTCCATAGTCTTCAAAACAGGTAAACATTACATAACGTCTTCGATAATATATCCTCTGTTTGTTTGCTAAACGTCATAGCGCAAGATGACAGAAGATAAATTGTAGGCGAATGCTTGTTAAAGTGTTACCTTTTTGACTGCAAGAAAATACAAATTTAATGTACGCCTAAGTAGCTAGGCCTTAAAAATGTAATCTTTTATAATACCTTTGAAATTATTGCCTCAAATGTTACCGTGTTCATTATAATTGAAAAAAAAATTTCCTCGCTTCCTGTACGCATTATTTCGCTACGTTTCATAATTAAATCGTTATTTTAATTTGATACTTTAAGTAAGGTCTTGACATTGCACAAGCTGAAATTAGGTCTTTTAATAACATATCCTCTCCTGGAATTTTTTTCCACGTTGGAGCAGATCTTTAAGGTAGTTTAAGAACCATAACTTTGTTATGACTTACGAGTACATCCCAGTATTCTGAACGTATTACTTCAGTTTTCCTGTACTTCAATTTTTGTGGAAAATATCGCATTTTTACAATTTAAAATCTTAAGTTCTTTTAAATTTCGACATACAAAACTTGAGATATACAGAATAAAATACGAAAAGAAACAAAACTAAATACATCCAGGCTATTCTAAATTATAAAATTGGGTTATAAAATGCGTTTTGCGAAAATATTGTTCCCTGTGCTGGGAAATGGTTTACATGTAAATGTATAATACAGTTAAAGTGTGTATACTTCATTTGAACATTTTTTGTGTGGCTACAATCATTGCTAATCTCAGTTAGAATTTTAGGCGACTAGTTACACATTCAAACAAATCGCACATTCCTTAGGAACATAAGTTTTATATTTTAGGTAAAATATATTATTTCATATTACCAAGTTCGTGTTATAATTTTTACAAGACAGTGCAAAATTTATAGACATTTGCACATCTCAGTAATGAAATGATGGCTTGCACTTGCGAATATTTGAAAAGCATTTGAGTCTCAATAAAACTGAAAATTTTAACTTTATACCTATGGTCATAATAAATGAAAAAACACTGAAGACAAATATTACGGATTATTGAGTACAGAGAGCTATATTATCTTCTTTAAAACATAAAAGTTTTAATGTGATATTTTGCTAAATGAATGCGTTCTTCGTAAGTGTTACATTTTTTTTAAATATTGTTTGTTCTTTATCTACTTGGATAGCGGCTAGTTTGACGCTACTCGCCTCCCTGTGTTATTATGTACGAGGAGGGTCATAGGGTCTCAGTTAATGTTACCAGNAGCTAGTTTGACGCTACTCGCCTCCCTGTGTTATTATGTACGAGGAGGGTCATAGGGTCTCAGTTAATGTTACCAGGCACAGACTTTAAGGTGCCTTGAATGTAGAGGGTAACAGGGTAACAATAAGGTAGTCACTCGGTGTTTCAATTTACTGGGTTATATTGTCTGGAATTATAATGAATACATAACACTAAGATGTGGTACCTTGCGAGTTGGGGGCCTTAAGAGCTAAATTAACGTTCTTGCTAATTGTTGCCGACGTCTTGGGTAGGGAGGACGCTAGGCGTCTGGGGGTTCCTTCAAGTGGCGACATGATACTCAGCTCTGCTTGTAGTTCTGGGTCTGTAGGTGGCAGTTGAGATCTGGTGCCCCGGACGGCCTTGAAAGGCCCTGTTTGCAGTGACGTCCCTCTATGACTGCGGCTGCGGGTTCGCTTCTCGACGTACGCCTCCACTACACGCTTCTTCCGGTAATATCCCGATCCAACTNATGACTGCGGCTGCGGGTTCGCTTCTCGACGTACGCCTCCACTACACGCTTCTTCCGGTAATATCCCGATCCAACTTACTATCGTGAACTGACCTGATCCAACTTACCCTCTCCATGTCCCGCATATTGGCGTTTATACTCTCTGGACTCCCCCTTAGAACCGTACACGTGTCTTCACTCATTAGGGGAAGGGGAGGGAAGGTGCCAAGCAAAGACCTCATTTTCCTCCACGTGCCCGGACTCTTGTTAGGTCGGGGGGGATAGGTGCCCCTGCGGCCCTTAGCTTACATCGGCATTTTCGCAGTGCTTGTCAAGTTCTCCTGGGTTTTGCTAGGGAAGGGTGGGGACTCGTGGCATTGCTACCACACTTTGTCAGCCTTTTTCTGGTGTATCTAGCGTTGTATCGGCGAAACTCAGCTTAATTCATTATTTCTTCGGCGATATGTTAGCGCTGCCCTCCTTGGTACGTGTCATAATTTCCTAGTGGGTGAAAAGTGCTACCCTACCGCAGCTTGACCACGGCACGTGTTAATCGGTTCTATATCCTCTCGTTGACCTAATCTGGCCACCATGTGTCCCGCGACGCATGCCAACTTGTAGGCACTCGCGGGGTAATACCATTGTCGGTCGAGGGGGATTGTGGCATCGATGTTCTACTTACCATATGCATCACTCGTCATGTTAGTGATTCGGAATACCGTTACATGATTTATTGATTTGCGCTAATTCTATAGACATGAAAATAAGCTACAACGATACTAAAGAGAACATAATTAATTACCTATTAGCCTACATTCCTCAATGTCTTTTTACTTTCAATTAATTTGTTACATTATAGGTGTTTAATTTGCTGGTGATTTTGACCAATTTTTGAGAGATACAGCGATACCCTGCTAGGCAAATCACGTTAAGTTATAGGTCAAGATTCATTACAAGACTTCAGATACATCACAATTTACACTATAGAAAATTATATTAATATACATTATGATAACAATACTAGCTCTACTTGTGTACCATGAAGCTGCATGAATGCGAACTTTGGATGAATAGTTTCTCAGAAAATATATATAAGATTAATAGTTGTGTAGCACTATTTTTTTAAGTCCCCGAAAAAAAAATACGCCACCTAACAGTCGGAGTTAGCACTCTCATGAGACATTGTCAGCATACCAAGTAAGATTTAAACCAGTCAAATGGTTCCAAAGGTTACGTTATGCAGGAAATAAGGCCAGCTGTCTATGAACTATTAACATTCATACTCTACTGTGAGTATTCTTTAACTCTTCGTTTACGCAAAATAAAGCGAAAACTGAATTGTTCCCAGGAAATAATACATTAGTTGAATTTTTCACATTGCAATTTCTCTTAACACATTTCATTAAAAAGTTTTTTCTTTTAATAGTTAATGCCAGTATAATACGCAAGTTTTCAATGTATGTAGTAATATCATGAGCAACATTTACTAAAGCAGTCGTTTTGAAATAAATGTCTGGTCTATTTAATTGATAAATTTTTTTTATAATTTCGTTATGTTTTCATTTGTGCAAGAATAGTGCCGACATTATTTTATTATTTTTAAAAAAAATGCGCAGTCATTTACAGAATTAAACTAGCGCACTTATTTTTGGTGTAACATTCATATTAATGGTTCAAGAGATTTTAAAAGACACAAATACGTGCAATCAGAAATAAACATACGTGTATATACCCAAGTAGAAAGTTGAACCTGCAAACGTATGTGACCAAAGGCAAGATGACTATCAATGGTACCTTGATATCTCACGCCTGAGCTTGTTTTATATATTTAAATATATTCAAGCAGTTTAAAAATAAATATCACTTAAAATATTCACTAGTTAGATTCAGTATTGCTATCGAAGCATTCCTAAGGAATCTTATTTATTTCCTGAGGCAAGGTAGCGTTTTCTTCATCAGCCACGACATGCAGTCACTGGTTCGATATCAACTGCATGAGTTTCTTGAAAGCCATATTCATTTCTTTTTGTCTGCCGTAGATAATGACTGTAAGCTGTGCTATACTTTAATTAACTGTTACCACAGTTACAGCCATAATCACTGCCACAGCAATAATGAAAACGGGTAGCCAGTGAAATAATAAATCCGTATGCCTTCATTTTTGTACATCCAAAATTAAGTTAGATTATCGTTTATGTCTGTTGATTTTTCAAGTTTATCTTTATCCGACGTGTGTTCTTCCGCACTTTAACAGATATTGAGTCGTTCTCTTTTTTTTTTTTTTTTTTTTTTTTTTTCAAATTTTGTGGTGTACACTATGCAATAAAATTGGTTTTTGTTTATATCTCAAACGGTTTAGTTTTCAACACACGCATGACCTATTGCATTTGCATGCCTTATTTTGACCTGTTTTAATACCGTATACATGTACAGTCAATAAGTACGAGTAACCCATAATTCATAAGAAGACATGTCAGTGCAGCGTAGATTGAAGGGCGTAATACGAATCTGTAAACAGTTTCGTTCAGTAGACTTTTCCCCGCAGTTCTTTGACGGACCATTAAATCCCAAAACGTTCGCAGTAAAGTTTTTAAACTGGTGTGTAATGTAACTTCGTAGTTTCAAAAGTCAAATAAAAAGTTTATTTACGGAAGTTGTCTCCTAATTAGTTTTAATTTTGTACGATACTCTGTCGTGCTGTATCTTCAGTCAAGCAAGGATGAAGAAACGATTTTGAGGGCGTAAGGGAGAGGGAAGGAAGAAGAGAGGACAATCATGGGTTATTCATNCATAGAATTATTGTAACATAAGACCATGACATCTTAACATATTTTAGTATTGAAATGGCATGGTTGCACTACTTTCAATTCAACAGCAAGGCATTTTAAAATGTCTTTGTAATGAACAGTAGGTGCAATCACACTTTATAACCAGACTTGCAGTATTGTTATTATTACCATTTTCTATGTTGCCAAAACTTTCTTCATAATTGAATAATATCTTTAGTTATTCATGTGTTTTTCTTATGTTACCTATTTCGGTTTTCGTGAAAGATGGAGTCTAGAGGCAGGAGATGATGTATGCTTGTTATGAAGAAAATAAGAGATTTGGAGAAAAAAAGAACATATTGAAAAAACAAATGAAATGGTGCGCAACAAATTTCAATTTAATTTAACCTTAAATTTGTTTGCTTTTACATTACAAATCAATCTCATTAACAGATAATTTGTTCATGCCAGGTAAACAGCGAAGCTACTGTTAAAAACATCTCAATTGAAGTTTATTGTGGAGATTCAGATGAAAGTATTGTTAATCCTAAGTATGAACCACTATAAGAAGAAAAAACATGGAAATATAGGCTCAGATTTGGAATATGATGTAGAAACGATTGTTAGCAAACAAGAGATAATGCAATACATAACGTTTATGTAGGAATAATGATATTGGGGAAATTATTATTGAAATATTTATTAGTGTACATATTAATTTACAATATATCGTTTTCTTAATAACTAATTTTTGTACAATAGACTAAGAGAAATCGTTGTGTCAAAATATTATGCAAATANATATATCGTTTTCTTAATAACTAATTTTTGTACAATAGACTAAGAGAAATCGTTGTGTCAAAATATTATGCAAATACTATTCCGTAGGACATTAGTTTGCAACAAAATATTGCATTAAAAAAACCTACACCAATAACATCAATATTCACCAATATTAACATTCCTACTTTGAGGTTATGTCTCGCGCTTTCTTATTGACTTTAGCAATTATGGTTAAGCTTGGATCTAAATTGAAAACTTAATAACCATGATGTGTACTTAACAGCTGACTTAAGAACTCAGTGTGTCTGTTCAATGTAGTGAATCACAACAGAACTTAACCTGTATTATTGTGGAAGTTGATAATCAGAGCGAAGCAGTAAGTTGTTTGCGGGAACCCCATCGTTACTGCGCCCCATAGATTGAAAATATTTGCTCTGTGATAAGAATAGTATAATTTGGCTTTCTTTATTGATATAAGTAGCGTTTCATATGTAAGCATATGGGCTATAATTATGATTTATCTTATTTATTGCCATCTAAATTTACAAAAGTCTTATTTCCCTGTGCGTAATCGCTACTTACTTCATAATCCTTAATCCATATTTTGTAACTGTTAAGCCAGTTTAAGATACCTGTCCCGAAAANCCCCTGCGGCCCTTAGCTTACATCGGCATTTTCGCAGTGCTTGTCAAGTTCTCCTGGGTTTTGCTAGGGAAGGGTGGGGACTCGTGGCATTGCTACCACACTTTGTCAGCCTTTTTCTGGTGTATCTAGCGTTGTATCGGCGAAACTCAGCTTAATTCATTATTTCTTCGGCGATATGTTAGCGCTGCCCTCCTTGGTACGTGTCATAATTTCCTAGTGGGTGAAAAGTGTAAAAATGCGCAGTCATTTACAGAATTAAACTAGCGCACTTATTTTTGGTGTAACATTCATATTAATGGTTCAAGAGATTTTAAAAGACACAAATACGTGCAATCAGAAAGAAACATACGTGTATATACCCAAGTAGAAAGTTGAACCTGCAAACGTATGTGACCAAAGGCAAGATGACTATCAATGGTACCTTGATATCTCACGC